>SJYC01007385.1:0-11355 GCA_006408675.1 Madoqua kirkii | reverse complement strand
CTCCCAGCATCAGAGTCTTTTCCAATGAGTCAACTCTTCGCATGAGGTGGCCAAAGTTGAGTTTCAGCTTCAGCATCATTCCTTCCAAAGAAATCCCAGGGCTGATCTCCTTTATAATGGACTGGTTGGATCTCCTTGCAGTCCAAGGGACTCTCAAGAATCTTCTCCAACACCACAGTTCAAAAGCATCAATTTTTGGTGCTCAGCCTTCTTCACAGTCCAACTCTCACATCCATACATGACCACAGGAAAAACCATAGCCTTGACTAGACGGATCTTAGTCGGCAAAGTAATGTCTCTGCTTTTAAATATGCTATCTAGGGTGGTCATAACTTTTCTTCCAAGGAATAAGTGTCTTCTAATTTCATGGCTGCAATCACCATTTGCAGTGATTTTGGAGTGCTCCAAAATAAAGTCTGACACTGTCTCCACTGTTTCCCCATCTATTTCCCATGAAGTGATGGGACCGGATGCCATGATCCTCTTTTTTTGAATGTTGAGCTTTAAGCCAACTTTTTCATTCTCCTCTTTCACTTTCATCAAGAGGCTTTTTAGTGCCTCTTCACTTTCTGCCATAAGGGTGGTGTCATCTGCATATCTGAGGTTACTGATATTTCTCCCAGCAATCTTGATTCCAGCTTGTGTTTCTTCCAGTCCAGCATTTCTCATGATGTACTCTGCATAGAAGTTAAACAAGCAGAGTGACAATATACAGCCTTGACACACTCTTTTTCCTATCAAGAGGGGACTTTAAAAAATTAAAACAGTAATAAACCTGCCAGAAAGATTGTGCATGGGCTAAAGCTAAAACACTTTACAAATCATTTCAAAAACAACATACTTCTACCCATACTGGATGGCAAGCAATGGTATACAGGAAATACAGCACCCAGAATAAAGTACACTGAGAAGACAGGATAAACTATGGTTACTTGCTAAGCTCTTGGATGAAATTAGACCATCTGTGCATAATTAAAAAGCATCTCTATGCAACTGACTATAGAATACATAAAATGGACAATGAAGAAGAAATTAAGGATACATCTTTGTCTTTACATAACATTTTAATTCAGAAAATAAGATTGACAAACAAGTCATCATCATCCTCACCACCATCATCATGATTATTTTAAGATAGCTTACAAAAGAAATTGAATATTATAAGCTGTATAGTAGAGACTGCCCCTTGCTGTTAAAGGGGCTACAGTAGGACTTGGGATAGGCATCTTGAATAGGCAAAAGAAAAATACTGGAGAACAGTGTGAAAAAGACATCTGAATTAGTATAAGTTTACATATTGTAATAATAATTGCAATGTCGGGCTTGTACTATGGTATGGGAAGAAATGAAGCCGAGTAGAAATGAGAAAGATGAAAATAAAATCTTTAATGCTGTTCAGATACATGCCTGTAAATTTGATATTCACTTCAATTCAGTCACTCAGTGGTGTCCAGCTGTTTGCAGCCCCATGGACTGCAGTACACCAGGCCTCCCTATCCATCAAAAATTCCTGGACCTTGCTCAGACTTATGTCCATCATGTTAGTGATGCTATCCAACCATCTCACCCTGTGTATTCCCCTTCTCCTCTTGCCTTCAATCTTTTCCAACATCAGGATCTTTTCAAATGAGTCAGTCCTTTGGATCAGGTGGCCAAAGTATTGGAGCTTCAACTTCAGCATCAGTCCTTCCAATGAATATTCAGGACTGATTTCCTTTATAATAGACTGATTTGATCTCCTTGCAGTTCAAGGGACACTCAAGAGTCTTCCAACACCACAGTACAAAAGCATCAATTCTTCAGTGCTCAGCTTTCTTTATGGTTCAACTCTCACATCCATATATAACTACTGGAAAAACTATAGCTTTAACTAGATGGACCTTTGTTTGCAAAGTAACATCTCTTGTGTTTTTATATGCTGTCTAGGTTGATCATAGCTCTTCTTCCAAGGAGCAAGCGTCTTTTAATTTCATGGCTGCAGTCACCACCCACAGTGATTTTCGAGCCCAGGAAAATAAAGTCTGTCACTGTTTCCATTGTTTCCCCATCTATTTACCATGAAATGATGGGACCAGATGCCTTGATCTTTGCTTTTTGAATACTGTGTTTTAAACCAGCTTTTTTGCTCTCTTCTTTCACTTTCATCAAGAGATTCTTTAGTTTGATATTAGTCAGTGTAGAAATAGTATGACCACTGAATTAAAAGAAGACTCAAGAGAGAATCCAGAGTCTTGAGGGTTGAGAGTGCTCTCTGAAAAACAGAACTGGCACTAGATATTTCAAGACAGTAGATGCATTGCCTGGACAATCCCACGGATGGAGGACTCTGGTGGGCTGCAGTCCAGGGGGTCGCTGAGAGTCGGACACGACTGAGAGACTTCACTTTCACTTTTCACTTTCACGCATTGGAGAAGGAAATGGCAACCCACTCCAGTGTTCTTGCCTGGAGAATCCTGGGGATGGGGGAGCCTGGTGGGCTGCCATCTATGGGGTCGCACAGAGTCAGACACGACTGAAGTGGCTTAGCAGCAGCAGATAGAAACCTATTGTTGTGGGGCAGGAGGGTAAAGAAGGGAAAAGTGAATGCTGTGGTAGCCAGGGGAAATAACTTTGAGGGTCGAAAGTACTTACTACTCTGCAGCTAGGAAAACAAAATGGAAAGGATTGGGTCCCAGAACTTTAGAGATGTCATACAAGGTGATCTCAAACCACACAAAAAAAGAGAGCTTTAGCCCCCACTGCAGTACCCTATGGGGACATCCTTTGGGCTTCCAGGAGTCATAAAATAAGCTGGAGTCTTTGACTAACTGCTGGCATTAGGATCAAGAGACATAGTTGTTGAGATAATGCTGGGGACAGGAAGAAAGCAGAAAGGTGGTCTCTTCTCTCTTCTTGCCATCTATTGCCTGCAAAAGCCCACTATTCCTAGCATGTAGCAAAACTCTACCTGACAAAAGAAGTATCTGGGAACTGTAGTTTCAGCTGCAGAGAGCAGAATGTAAACTAGACCATGGCTGAAAGGCAATGCATGGATAAAGAACATAATGAAGAGCATCTTTCTATACTTCTTAATGATTAGATGTTGAGTAATGAGCAATGAAAAGCAATAGAGGTGAAATGCATTATCTTCAATTGATAGTCATCATACCACTGAGAACTCAAAAGAAGGGGCTCTTGGTTCCTGGCCTGGCTAACATTTCTGATGTGTGTCCAAGGATTATTTGAGAACAGCAAGACAATTGTGAGGGAGATGATCAGTTTTTAAAAATCCCTAACATGGATTTTCACTTGATTCAGGCATAGATTTTCTATTCTTGTTTCCTTGGTTTGGGAATATTTTTCTAAAGCTCTGACCTTCTCTGCTCATTGATATAAATGATTGAAGGCATTCTATTGATTTGCATTTAATAACCAACAGCATGGATTGATGGTCACATTAAGGCTGTGTGCCTGAGAGGAAAGGAGTGGAAATAGTAGCACTGGGCATTGAGACCCAAGAAGAAATAGCTTATTACTTTCTCTATTGTTAGTTTTGTTTTTATAGTAGAAACACATTAGAGAAACAAAGTATTAATACATCAGAATGTAAAACCCATATATCTAGACATTAGTCTCTAGACTAATACATATGTTTAACTAATAAATAAATAACTTCTTTCCTTAACTTTTCTCCTCTTTCTTCTTGTTTTTTTTTTCCTTAATACCTGCCTACCTGAGTTAACTAGCGACAATATTTAAAGTATTGTGCTAAAGAACATGAAAATACAAAAACATAAGAAGTGGTCCCTGGTCATGACTTTACAGTATTTTGGGGTTAAAATGTCTTATAACCAGTAAATGGAAAGAAAGAAGTTGCTCAGGCTAATTTCTGCAAAGACAGACTGTAGAAAAATAATGTCTGGAAGGCAGGCATAAGGTGTGGAGGGAAACAATAAGAACTAAGGCTCAATGAGTAACAAATTACCGGTTGTGTTGAATTAGCTATGATCTTGAAAGCAACAGGGATTCACTGAGGGATATTAAATCAAATAACAATATGATGAGATTTGAAGTGAGGAAGTGTTAGCCCTCAGTCATGTCCAACTCTTGCAACCCCATGGACTATATCTCACCAGGCTCCTCTGTTCATGAGATTTCCCAGGCAAGAACATTGCAGTGGGTAGCCATTCCCTTCTCCAGGGGATCTTCTGAACCACCCAAGGGTCGAACCTGGGTCTCCTGAACTGCAGGCGGATTCTTTACCATCTGAGCCACCACAGAAGCCCACGAAAGACAACTCTAATTAAGAAAAGAACAAACCAGAAAGAATGAGACCAGAGGCAGAGATATCAAGGGAAAAGACCACTATAAAAAATTTAGGCAAAAGTGTCAGCTCAGTGCTTGCAATGAGCCTCAAACGGGACTGTATACAAGCAGCCAGTTATCACTAAGATAGGTATTTGTTGCATGATATGTATGGGGAAGAAGAGATAAGAGGCACTGAGTTTCCTGCAAGAATATGTATAATGAGTCAACAGGCAGGGAATTGAAGGCAGCAGGGCACTCCTCATTCCTGTGCAGAGCACTGTGAAGCCAGACTCCATTGCAGGGTGAACCACAGGGAAGGCAGTAGTGTTTTAAAATCTCAGGGGTATTGATACTCAGCTTTTTCTCGATCAGTGGAAAACAGTGCTCTGGCAGAGACTTTTCTTGTTTGAGAGGAAAAACAGCAGAGTTCAAATGTAGCCCAGGACACCCAGAGACAGAGCAGACACTTCAAATGCCCTGCAG
Source organism: Madoqua kirkii (assembly GCA_006408675.1). Classification (NCBI taxonomy): domain Eukaryota; kingdom Metazoa; phylum Chordata; class Mammalia; order Artiodactyla; family Bovidae; genus Madoqua; species Madoqua kirkii. Next base: position 6,585 of record SJYC01007385.1, on the reverse strand, counting down.
TCTCAGCAAGGGGGCAGTGGCTATCAGCAGGGGAGGATTTCTCTGAGAGTTCATGTAAGATATCCTCTACAAACTTCCCCAAGTATAGAGGGACCGTGGCTCTGTACTTCCAACAACCTAGATGATTAAGTGCATTGAAATTTGAGAACCATTAACCAAGACATTTCCTTGCTGTTGAAACAATTACTCTTCTTTTACTAAAGTCTCTTCTGCCTAAAAAAATTATCCAAGCTTTTTTTACTGCTTCATGTTTTAATTTTTTCTCTCCCTTTTAATTTAATTTAATTTTTTTAATCACCTGTTCCTGATGGGAGAGGCATTATACCTGACTTTCAATAAAAAAAAATGTCAGCAGGGACCATCTTAAAGATGCTTACCTCACCAACAGATTCCCAGTCATCATGCTTTTTTTTGCTACTTCTTAAGGCCAAAGTCCATAGCCAAACTACCTGAACCCCAGGGACAAAGGATAATGCACTAAGGGAATTTGGCTAATTTATCAAGCTACAGCTCGGGTCTATAACCATATGCTTGTTACAAGCATAACTTTTCATTCAAGTAATGTTTTTGGCTTTGAAAAGTCATCTCATCTTTTAAGCAGCAGGGAGGTAAACTTGCTACCTTTAACTTTAGGGAAACTGACACTGGAAAAGTCAGCCCACGTAGCCTGGAGAGAAGGGCACAGGTGTTGATGACTGTGATGACTGTGCTCTGGGCCACAGAGCACAGGACATATCCTTAAAGCAACAGAGTCCCTTAGTAGCAAGGCAGGAAGTTAAGAGAGAAAGGTCATTCTGTGGGATCCCTCTGTGTTCTCTAATCAATTGAGAAGGAAAGAGTTTCAGGACAAAAGCAGGGATGAAGCATCAAAAGCTTCAGTAAGTGGAGGATCAGGTCTAAAAAATGTCCAACTATTCAGCAAATGGGAAGTCATTATTAACCTAGAATAAAGCAGTTTTCATGAAATGAAAACAGCAGTAGGAAGAAAGTAGAAATCTGACAAAGTATTAAAGAATATGAAAATAGAAACAGTAGTGATTTTATTATACTATGAAAATATAGACCTGAATTACAGTAATAGATAATAGTTAATCCTTGTGTTGTGCCAACTCTTCTTTAACCCTCACCACAACTCTAGGACAAGTGTACTAGTATTATCTACATTTTAAAATGAGGAACAGGAAAATTATAGCTAACTATCTTGCTCATGATCACAAAGCAATTACATGGACTATTAGACATTTAAACCAGGTACATTTGAGGTTTTTACCACAGTTCCATTAGCACCATAAAAATCTGGAATTGATGTTGATTTTGACACACATTTAGATATTTATTTGACTTTTGTAAAGGAAGTTGTTTGCGATTATTTCTGTCCCTGCAGAATAGTGGTATGACATTTAGAAAGAGTTTTTAAGTCTCATACATAAAAGCACTTGGGATAATAAAAGTATTGCATAAACTCAAAAGAGAAATACATTTTCCCATGCAAGTCCAATTTTTCTGACAAGAATTTTAATTTGAATGGTGCTTATACATTTTTATCCCATAATCATGTGCCATCTCCTTGTTAAAAGCTGCTCTCCACTCACTAGAAAGCCTTATCTGAAGAGGCTACCCCAAGAGTTATGTTAACAACAGACAGAAAAGTTTCTGCCTAAGCAGGCATTTATAATTGTATGATGAAATATTAATTCCCCCATATCAGAAAGGCTCTTGGGAAGAAAAAGTCTCTCTTCAGAGGAAAAGTCTTTCTTTCAGAGGAAAAATGGGTAATATTCAGAAGCAGAGGTGAAGGGAGGTTTTAAGTGGAAAGGAAATTATTGAATTTCTCATTAATTTATACTAAGAGATGGGGAAAGTCTTTTGATCTTTCCCTCTCTGATGTGAAAGCATTTCTGTCTTTCTCAAAGTGTTGATCTTCAAAAAAGACAAAGTCTTGAGATAACTTTTTCTCAGACAGAGAAAGGCAAGTACTATATGGTATCACTCACAGGCAGAATCTAAAAGAGTCAGCTCTGTAAAAGCAAAGAGTAAAATGGTGACCACTAGAGAATGGAGTGGGGGAATAGAACAGTTGTTTAAGTTTATAAATGCATAAAATAAGCCCTAGAGGTCCAATGCACAGTTCAGTGAACACTGACCCCAATATTGTATTATAATGACCAAGTAGATTCAACCACTAAAAAGAAAAGGTAAGTATGCAATGTGATAGAAGTGCTAATTATTACACAGTGGCAATCATAATATATAAATGCATCAAATTAATGCTGTACACATTAAATTAACAATGTTATAGGTTGCTTGTGGTACATATACACAATGGAGTATTACTCAGCCATTAAAAAGAATACATTTGAATCAGTTCTAATGAGGTGGATGAAACTGGAGCCAATTATACAGAATGAAGTAAGCCAGAAAGAAAAACACCAATACAGTATACTTACGCATATATATGGGATTTAGAAAGATGGTAATGATAACCTTGTATGCGAGACATCAAAAGAGACACAGATGTGTAGAACAGTCTTTTTGGACTCTGTGGGAGAGGTAGAGGGTGGGATGATTTGAGGGAATGGCATTGAAACATGTATAATATCATATATGAAATGAATCACCAGTCCAGGTTCGATGCAGGATACAAGATGCTTGGGGGCTGGTGCACTGGGATGACCCAGAGAGATGGTACAGGGAGGAAGGAGGGAGAGGGGTTCAGGATGGGAAACACGTGTATACCCACAGTGGATTCACGTTGATGTATGGCAAAACCAATGCAACACTGTAAAATAATTAAACTCCAATTAAAATAAATAAATTTATATTAAAAAAGAGAAAAAATAAAAAATGAAACTCTTGAAAAAAAAAACAATGTTATATGTCAAATCTTTTTTAATTAAAAAAAAATAGAAAGGGTGAAAGCATACAGTCTTTTTTGTTCTTTCCAAAATGGAAATCACTGGGAAAGCCAAAGATAAGTAGAGCATGATGTCTCAAAACTGCCTATTCTCCATGACAGATTGTAGAGACACAAACCAATACAAATACTCTCTCTGAAGAGAACATTCTCCCTTAAGAGAACATTCTTCCTTAAGAAGCAAAATCTTCCAAGCCAAAGAGAACTGAAGGTGACCTAAAGTGACAGGAAGCATGAGTAAGGGGGTGAAAATGCCTCAAAAAACAAACTGCTGCTGCTGCTGCTGCTGCTAAGTGGCTTCAGTCGTGTCCGACCCTGTGTGACCCCATAGATGGCAGCCCACCAGGCTCCCCCGTCCCTGGGATTCTCCAGGCAAGAACACTGGAGTGGGTTGCCATTTCCTTCTCCAGTGCAGGAAAGTGAAAAGTGAAAGTGAAGTCGCTCAGTCGTGTCCGACTCTTAGCGACCCCATGGACTGCAGCCCACCAGGCTCCTCCGTCCATGGGATTTTCTAGGTGAGAGTACTGGAGTGAGGTGCCATTGCCTTCTCCTAAAAAACAAACTAGACAAGCAAAAGCAACAAACAAAACATTGTGATTTCCAACTTGTGATATAAATTCAGATTTTGGAAGCACTATAAATAGATATATGAAATCATCATCTTGTTTAGTCAAATTATATCAAGATGCAAAGGAAAAAAATTTGGTTGCAAAAATATGTCAAAAATATTATTTCATACTCAGGTTAGTTCTTAAGTTTAGTACATCATTGCAGAACTAATAAATAAACAAAGGAAGTCTCCCAAGAATGCCTTAGGATTTGATTCTGTTTCAAATGGTCTGAAGAAGAAAGAACTTTGATTTTTGTTATGCTTTTAGCAAAACATCAAAGAAAGACTTAAATAATAGTGAATTTCCCAAGAAAATCAGAGACATCACTCCTGGTTCTTTTGTCAACTGTAGCTGAAAAAATTGTCTGTCTCTAATAGCTATAGTATGTAGTTTCAAATTATCATTGTGTTAATTTAACTGTATCTAATGCATGCATGCTGGAGAGAGCATGGCAATACTAGATGGCTTATTTGAAACAGAGAAATGGCAGATAATTTATTATTTCAGTTTTAAAATATTATATGATATTAATTTTTAAAATTTTTACACTAATTAACTTGTAAATAAATGTAGTTGATTCTTTTGGAAAACCTTAAAGGCTCCAATCTACTAAACCATAAATAAGGCAAAGAAAAAAGTAACCTTTAAAAACATTTTAATGAATAAAGTCTACCTTTTATTGAATTTTGAGCTAAATTAAATTGTTAGCAATGCTCAGTGCTGGTAAAATGGCTTTGGATCAGTGTGAGTTTAACTATGGATGTACCTCATAAAGTCACAAATGGTAAGGTGAATTGCATCTTTGCCTTCTTTGATCATGTTCATACTGTTATTTAGCAATTTTGAAATTACTTATATTTTCCATGACAGTCAGATGCCAATCTCAAAAGATTATATAACTTGATAATATCACAATGACTGGCCATCCCACATATCACTAAAATTGACTTACACAAAACGTAAGTTGGAGATACAGAAGATGATCCTAGTTTTTAATATATGGCAGAAGAGAATGAAGTGATCTGAGTATGTAAGTTATCCCTATAATCTATATTTTAGACTAGCTGACCTAATTTCTTTCTTTTTTTTCTTTAGGAATAGTAAATAAGTTGAGAGATTTTATTATTTTTTCAGTTTCATCTTGTCCCCCATATAACACCTTTAAAATAATCACTTACTTTAATGTATTATAATTGTTTTGTGGGAATGGAATAGGAGAATTTCAACTCATCATAGCAGATATGGAATATTTTAGAAGTCTAAAACAGGGTCTAAATCATGTGCTAATCTCTGCCCTGTCACATTAATGATTTAAATCATAATCAAACATAGGTGCATTTCTTGTTCTTGTTTTAATCTGTGGTATATGAAAAACCTGCATTCACTTGCCCTTTATGTTCTTCCTACAAGTCACATTATGTGTGTGGAGGGTGTGTGTGTGTGTGTGTGTGTGTGTGTGTGTGTGCATGTGTGTGTGTGTGCGTGTGTGTGTGTGTGTGTTCATTCACTGAGTTGTGTTTGACTCTTTGTGACTTCATGGACTGTAGCCCATCAGGCTCCTGTCTATGCAATTTCTCAGGCAAAAATCAGGGACTGAACCCATGTCTCTTGCATTGGCAGGCAGATTCTTTACCACTGAGCCACCAGGGGAGCTCCTATCATCATGCAGATTCAGACAAATAAAAATCCATCGTTATATCTTATATACAAAGATGAAACCCCCTCCCACCCAATCAACCAACTTTTAAATACTATACTCTGGGTATTTATTAACACCAACAGTCTAATTATCCTCTTGTGCTGTGGTGTGCTTAGTCGCTCAGTCATGAGCGACTATGATGTTTTACTACCCTATGGACTGTAGCCACCAGGCTCTTCTGTCCATAGGGATTCTGCAGGCAAGAATACTGGCATTAGCTGCCATGCCCTCCTCCAGGGGACCTTCCCAAGCCAAGGATCAAACCCAGGTCTCCTCCATTCCCAATGGATTCTTTATTGTCTGAGCCACCATCTTACTCCTTAAGTAATTTTACAGATACCATTCTTGGGCACAGAGTACTTATGTGGTCTTTCAAAGGACTGTCTAAAACCACATGATACTCTGAAAATTTTAGTGCATTGTACAGCTTTATCTAGGGCTTCCCTGGTGGCTCAGATGGTAAAGAATCTGCCTGCAATGCGGGAGGCCAGGGTTTGATGTCTGGGTTGGGAAGATTCCCTGGTGAAGGGAATGACTAACCACTCCAGTATTCTTGCCTGGAGAATTCCATGGACAAAAGCGCCTGGTGTACCCCATCTGCTTTCAGCATGAGGTATGCTCAGGGCTGTTCCTCCTTATGGTAAGGATTACCCATGCGTTCATTCAGAGTCTCATTCCTTCCACCTTTTAATCTCCCTGGTGAGAATCACTTCAAAGGACAAATGGAATAACAAAAATCTTGTAAAAATCAGAACTCAAATACAGTGCTGAAGCAGAGAATTCATTTACTTCTTTTGACATGGATACAGTTAACTTAGTGGCTGAATAAGCTTTTTCTCTTTTGTACACACACTTAAACACAAATACAAATACCAACACATGTCTGCTAACATCTCTCTCTCTTTTTCTTTCCTAAGCATTGGTTCCTTGATCTATACCTATTAAACCTACCATGTTAATTCTTGGGAAAGAGTTATAAAGGAATTCACTATCTTTACATCTCCAATTCAACTTTTGCAAACACGTAATAAAAACATTTTGTACTTATAAAAAGGATTACAGCAAACCTAGTTCAAATCCTTACCAGGTGCTCCCTATTACGCTTCATAAAAGGATGGATAAATGGACAGATGGGTAAATGTGCAAATGGATGAATGGATGGATGAATATAACATATATGTTGTTCAGTTCAGTTCAGTGCTCAGTCGTGTCTGAGTCTTTGCGACCCCATGAATACCAGCATGCCAGGCCTCCCTGTTCATCATCATCTCTCGGAGTTCATTCAGACTTATGTCCATCGAGTCCCTAATGCCATCCAGCCATCTCATCCTCTGTCGTCCCCTTCTCCTCCTGCCCCCAAT
>SJYC01007381.1:0-16771 GCA_006408675.1 Madoqua kirkii | reverse complement strand
TTTGCCAACAAAGGTCCGTGTAGTCAAGGCTATGGTTTTTCCAGTAGTCATGTGTGGATGTGAGTGTTGGACTGTGAAGAAGGCTGAGCGCTGAAGAACTGATGCTTTTGTACTGTGGTACTGGAGAAGACTCTTGAGAGTCCCTTGGACTGCAAGGACATCCAACCAGTCCATTCTAAAGGAGATCAGTTCTGGGTGTTCATTGGAAGGACTGATGCTGAAACTGAAACTCCAGTACTTTGGCCACCTGATGCAAAGAGCTGACTCATTTGAAAAGACCCTGATGCTGGGAAAGATTGAGGGCAGGAGGAGAAGGGGACGATAGAGGATGAGATGGTTAGATGGCATCACCAATTCAATGGACATGGGTTTGGGTGGACTCTGGGAGTTGGTGATGGACAGGGAGGCCAATGTGTTGCAGTTCATGAGGTCCCAAAGAGTTGGACATGACTGAGCAACTGAACTTAACTGAACTGAATAATCTCCTCCTCTACATTGTAAAAATGCTCTCCTATGGTCTTGGTCTTAGTACCACTATACTATATCTGGGGTATGTATGTTTTAAAACTTAACTTTTTATATTAAAAAAATACTATTTGTAAATATAACCCTGTGGCTTTTCTCTGTAGTTAGTTGGAGTTAATATACTGAGGTATCAGTCAGTCAGTCAGTTAGTTCAGTTCAGTCGCTCAGTCATGTCCGACTCTTTGTGACCCTATGATTCGCAGCATGCCAGGCCTCCCTGTCCATCACCAACTCCCGGAAGTTCACTCAAACTCACATCCATCGAGTTAGTGATGCCATCCAGCCATTTCATCCTCTGTCATCCCCTTCTCCTCCTGCCTCATCCCTCCCAGCATCAGAGTCTTTTCCAGTGAGTCAGCTCTTCGCATGAGGTGGCCAAAGTACTGGAGTTTCAGCTTTAGCATCAGAGGTATCAGTTGGAACCAAACCACATAGAATTACTTTGTAAATTTACTTTAATCTATAATTTTACATTATTGACTATTAAAAGAACTGGAGAATAATAGAAGCTGGAGTTCCTTAGATTGGAACATAAAAGTTCAAAATGACCCTGGAACATCTTGTGCCATAAAGAATAAAGAAATTCTAGGATCAACAAACAAAGAATGATAGGTACATGATGAAAGGGTAACATACAAATCAGATCTGGGACAATCAAGCCAAAAAATAAATGATACTACCAAATTATAACTCATAGCACTAGATAAGAATCCATGAGTTTGTAGATGAATAACAAGGCAGGCATGGTCTCTGCTGTGGTAGAATTTACAGATTCTGTAAATTCTGTAAATAATTTCAGATATTGGTAGAGGCAGTAAAGAACATAAAACTGGGTAATGTGATGAAAGGTGATTAACAAGAGCTATTTTGTATTAGGTAGTTAGAGACGACTTCTCTGAGGTGGTATGTAAGCTGGAAAATGGAAAGTGAATGTCACCCAGTCATGTCCGACTCTTTGTGACCCAATGGACTGTACAGTCAATGGAATTCTCCAGGCCAGAATACTGAAGTAGGTAGCCTTTCCCTTCTCCAGAGGATCTTCCCAACCCAGGGATCAAATGCAGGTCTCACACATTGGGGTGGATTCTTTACCAGTTGAGCCACCAGGGAAGCCCAAGAATACTGTAGTGGATAGTCTATCCCTTCTCCAGGGATCTTCCTGACCCAGGAATTGAACCGGAGTCTCCTGCATTGCAGGCAGATTCTTTACCAGCTGAGCTACCAAGGACCCTGAATGATAAAGGTGAGTCAGACATAAAAATCTGGGTAAAGACCATTCAAGGTTACTGGAATCTGATCAGTATACTTGTATCTGATCAGTATAATGATGACAGTGTAATAGTATCAGATATTTAAAAGCATTCTGTACAGATTCACTTTCACAGTTGAGCCTGGGGGCAGGAATAAAAAGAGAGGCCCATGTAGCCATATGTGTACTTAGTTTAAAATTATACAACAAGCTTACACATTTAAAAAAAATCTCCATCTTTCCACCTTTGCAAATATTTCCTCTGATGATCTGAAAGTCCAAGATCAAATTTATACTTCTTGGACTCCTTGGGTTCTGTTTTGGAACACAGTGTTGGTAAGGAGCCAGTTCCTGGTCTGAGCCCTGCCCCACTTCATTCCCCACCCTTGTCTGTATGGTCTGCACTGTGGGAAACCTCACACATCCCTCAGACCTCACATCCATCTACACCCTCAGCAGCCAGCCAGCCTCTGAGCACTCCTGGGCTTGAGCGTGCACCAGAGGTGGCATGGCCTGTCTTCAGGAGGATTGGCTTCAGGAAGAGGCTCTGGAATTGGACTCACGGCCATTTGGTCATGGACTAATATGGTCCTGGGTATCAGAAGTGTGGCCTAGAAGGGGATGAGGCACAGGTGTTGAGTGGGCACACTGCTTGGGTCCCATGCACTCTTCACCCTGTTGAAAGGGGCACGGCTAATGGAGGACCAACGTGGGGCCTTCTAAGCTATGGTTCTCAAAGCTGAAGTCCCTGTTACAGATTCAAAACTTCTTCTGGCCTAATACATCGTGAGAAACATTGGACTGGAAGAAACACAAGCTGGAATCAAGATTGCCGGGAGAAATATCAATAACCTCAGATATGTGGATGATACCACCCTTATGGCAGAAAGTGAAGAGGAACTCAAAAGCCTCTTGATGAAAGTGAAAGAGGAAAGCGAAAAAGTTGGCTTAAAGCTCAACATTCAGAAAATGAAGATCATGGCATCCGGTCCCATCACTCCATGGGAAATAGATGGAGAAACAGTGGAAACAGTGTCAGACTTTATTTTTCGGTGCTCCCAAATCACTGCAGATGGTGACTGCAGCCATGAAATTAAAAGACGCTTATTCCTTGGAAGAAAAGTTATGACTAACCTAGATAGTATATTCAAAAGCAGAGACATTACTTTGCTGACAAAGGTCCGTCTAGTCAAGGCTATGGTTTTTCCTATCGTCATGTATGGATGTAAGAGTTGGACTGTGAAGAAGGCTGAGCACCGAAGAGCTGTGGTGTTGGAGAAGACTCTTGAGAGTCCCTTGGACTGCAAGGAGATCCAACCAGTCCATTCGGAAGGAGATCAATCCAAAGAACATCTTTGGAAGGAATGATGCTAAAGCTGAAATTCCAGTACTTCGGCCACCTCATGCGAAGAGTTGACTCATTGGAAAAGACTCTGATGCTAGGAAGGACTGGGGGCAGGAGGAGAAGGGGATGACAGAGGATGAGATGGCCGGATGGCATCACGGACTCGATGAACGTGAGTCTGAGTGAACTCCAGGAGATGGTGATGGACAGGGAGGCCTGGCATGCTGTGATTCATGGGGTCACAAAGAGTCGGACACGACTGAGCGACTGAACTGAACTGAACTGAAGGAAAATTACATGACAGAAGGGATTTCAAAGCTGCCTTGTGATGTACTTCAGTAAGATATAAAAACAAAGGGGAAAAGTTATATATTAAGAAGGACTGCTTGGATAAAATAGCCTTACTAGTACACACCGAAGATAACAGTCACAGGACTTACTAATAATCACTGATTGCTTACAGAAAAGCAGTTCTTTTATTGGAAACATCTTAAGTATCCAAATGGATGCACCTTGAGAATACAAATTATTCTTACAGGATCTCTATCCTACTATCCTACTCTTGAGAAGGTACTAAAATTGTCATGAATTCAATAAAAGCTGAGATACCATGAAATTTCATTACTTTTTTGATGTCTTGGAAGCCAGACACATCACTCCATTGTTATAGTTTGAATAGATCCAAAATTTAAATGCCAAATTTTCTCAAGTGATCATGTGAAGCAGTAAGTATGTGTAAATATTAAAATATAAAAATGTGTTAAGGCAACATTCCTTTGACTCTGAAAATATTTAGAAAGCATCATCATGAAGCAATATACAAAATTTCAGTTTATGGTATTATTTCAGTGAAAATGCATCATTACTATTAACCAAAACATCAAACCTGGAAATTAAAGAGAGTAGAAGTTCTTTATCAATTATGTTTCTTTCCTGTTTAGGAGAGAAAGCCTAATAATTTGATAACACCATCATTCTCAGCAGTATCTAGACTGACAAAACTAGCCAAAAACAATCTTGATTCTCTAATGCCTTCATTTGCAAGTGGGCATCTGCATAGTATTATAGCTGTGAAGTATAATGGCCACAAGATCAGTCTAGCAGGCCTCAGTGCTAAGAAATTATTTCTAAAAAATTTAGAAATAAAATGGTAGCAAGATTTTGGGCTTCCCAGTTGGCGGCTCAGTGGTAAAGAATCTGCCTGCAGTGCAAGAGACACAGGTTAAGTCTCTGGGTTGGGAAGATCCTCTGGAGAAGGAAATGGCAACCCATTCCAGTATTCTTACCTGGAAAAGCCCATGGACAGAGGAGTCTGACGAGCTACAGTCCATGGGGTACAAAAGAGTAGGACACAGCTGAGTGACTAAACAACAACAGCAATAAGATTTTTTAAAATTTCATTAAGTTTCACATTTGTTCTAATATTCCAGAAGTTCATCATGTAATGGTGACATTGCTGTCAGCTGAATATTATTTTTTAGCATTTGGCATCCAACTGGAATGTGTTGCATATGTGTAAAAACTACTATACCTTGAACTTTTGTCTTAAAAAACAACAGTATGTTTTTGTAGTTTTACTCATTATGTAGTTTTACTAGTTTATGTAGTTTTCTGAGTTAGTGAAATTACATGTGTTTAATCTGCCATCTTTTCCCATTGATCCACACTTGTATCTGTTTTAAGAGCTGGTAGGTTACCTAGATAGAACTCATTCCAAAAGGCTTTTTGGCAGGAGACGTGAATACAGAAGAGGTCTTGAAAACAAGAGTGACAATATTTAAGGGAAAATAAAGTTATTAGAATGAGATTTAAAAGGTGGCTTTAGTTTTATTTTGCTAGAAAATGAACTTTGTTCTGATAAATATAGTTAGGCATACAAACATTTAAGCAGCTTGATAAGTTTGCCAGGAAAACTGAAATTTTGACTCACTTACTGCAAAGAAAATATTTCTAAAAGTGACATTATTGAGCATTACCCAGCATTTGTTTAGATTCAAATAATACATTAAACATACCAATCCATTTTAAAATAGGCCATGCTGTAGGGAATCAGAGTAAAAAAGAATATGCTGCAAGTTAAATTGTTTAATTTAATCATGTATTACCTTTAAGGGGCTTCCCAGGTGGTGCTAGTGATAAAGAACCCACCTGCCAATGTACGAGACATAAGAGACGCGGGTTTGATACCTGGGTGGGGAAGATCCCCTGAAGGAGGGCATGGCAACCCTCTCCAGTATTCTTGCCTAGGGAATCCCATGGACAAAGGAGCCTGACAGGCTGCAGCCCATGGGGTCACAAAGAGTCAGATACAACTAAGTGAAGCAACTTAGCTCACATGCACCCATTAACATTAAAGCTGAATTTCATCTTTTTATTTGAACTTTATTTGTTGTGACTATATCTTATATTAGAACATTTTATAATATGTCTAGTTATATTTATTTTTCTGTTCATATTTAAGACAGGAGAACTCCAAAGCTGAATAGAAGCTCAGCACACAGTCTTTACTGCAGGGTCATTTAGCTGGGCCTTTCATTGGGAAGATAGGGGTGGAGTTGCTGTCTTCCATAGGTCAAGAATGATGTCACTGATTATAAGATATCTGAGTCATAAACTAAAGGAATTATTCAGTTCTCTAAGCAATTAAAATACCATAAAGAGATGAATCAACCATGTTATTATAGCTTGATGTCATGAGTTACTACTTTCCCATCTACTAATTTGTTTAGTTTTACTTTTTGAGGCTATTAGAGATGAGATGACCTGTCCCAGGTATTGCCAGGCCCGAGGCAGGGCCACTGTTGGATCAGTAGTTCTCAAAATGTGGTCTTCTGAACATTAGTGTTAGCATCTTGTTAGAATAGCAAGTTCTCAGCCCCACTCCAAAGCTACTGAGTCAGAAACTCTGGGGTGTGACTTACCATCTGTATTTGAACAGTCTTTCCAGATGATTCTGGTATACATCAGAGTTTGAGAACCACCCTGTTAAATGAATGGCATGGAAGCCAATAGGGTTGGGACCAAGTGAGGGAACAGGGAAATTCCAGGATGCGTGATCACTCGGTAGGTCATCGTGAGGACTTTGGCTATTGTGTGAATGGGAAGGCTTTGGAAGATTTTGAGCAGTTGAGTGATGTGATCTGATAGACACTTTTAACAGATTATTTTGACTGTTGTGTTGCAACAGAGCAGTAGGAAGCCAAGAATTAAAGCAGGGAGACAAGTTCAGAGTCCATTGCAGTAATACTGCAGACGAGAAACGAGATTGGCTTGGATCAGGACGGCTGCTAGCAGAGGATGTAGTGAGACATAGTTGGAGTCCAAAACTCACTTTCTAGGGGGAGTTGACAGAATTGGCTGATGGATTAGCTAAATTAAAGACTTGAAATAGTCTCTAAGTTTGAGAGGGTTAAAAATAGCCAAATTAGAAGGTAGAAAAGTAGTCGCTTGTGGCATCAAGCTTAGATGACATGGATGACATGACTAGATGATATTCATCTAGCTTGTGATATTTTAATTGCTTAGTGAATCTGACTTCAAGTTTCCTAGGTAGAATACTGCCATTCTGGTAGAGTACTGGAGAATCTTTATCAACTTGTGGTCCAGCTCCGATGCTCTGTGTGTGTGTGTTCGTCCCTCAGTTGTGCCTGACTCTTTGTGACCCCATGGACCATAGCCTACCAGTCTCCTCTGTCCATGGAATTCTTCAGGCAAGAATACTGGAGTGGGTTGCCACGGCCTTCTCCTGGGGATCTTCCCTACCCAGGGATGGAATCTAGGTCTTCTGCATTGCAGGCGGATTGTTACCACCTGAGCCACCAGGGAAGCCCTATTTGCTGTTAAAGCAATTCTAAGTTAATCGCTTCTTAACAAGCCTCACCTTCTAGAGACTCTTCACTAACTGTTCTGAAACAACCTACCTGAAAATTTTATTACTCTTGACTTTGAGACCCCACACTGTGCTACCCGCTCACCTCTTTTGCTCCTCCTTCTTCTTTGCTCCTTCTCTGCATGTGAGACTTTCTGAAGTTTCAGTACCTTGTCTTCCATGTTCTCCATCAATAATTGTAGCCCACCACTGCTAACACATTACTGATTCTCAGATGTCTATCTCCGGTCTCTTTGCTGACTCCCAAGCTGAAATTTTCAATTATCTGCCCCACTCACCGCAATGTAGTTTCAAAGCTAAGCTCATCGTCTTCTCTTACTCCAACAAGTAAGACAGCTTTCTGTCTGTCTTGTCAGTTTATTTTTGTTACAATCACTTACCCTCCCTCTATCTAGTTATTGACTGCTCTGTCAGTTCCACCTAGGAAATCCTCATCATTTCTCTTATGCCCAACCAGCCACCACCTTAATTTGGTTGCGTGTTGTCTATAATTGGGATGCTGTAGCAGACTGGTGACTGTACTCCCTGGTTCCAGGAAGAAGGTTGTATGAATATAATTTTTTTTTAACTTAAAACAAGCACTAGTTGAAAGTTACCTCTTCCATCTATGGTCAAAATATAATTCTTGTATACATTTTATAATTTTTCTATGATCTATTTATTTTCATTTGTGAAAGTAGGAGTAGAATCATTATAGCTGTAGAAGGCTAGTCCACGATTATTTTAATCTTTTGCTCCATGAAATAGTCTTTTCTCATTTTTATGTTTGTCTGCAATAGAAATAAGTTAAATGAACTTACAGGATTTTAAGAAAGGCCTATAAAGATAGAGAATTTAAAACACAAGATATCAGATACAGCCTGCTCACCCCTTCTGTTTGGAAATGGCAACCCATTCCAGTATTCTTACCTGGAAAAGCCCATGGACAGAGGAGTCTGACGAGCTACAGTCCATGGGGTACAAAAGAGTAGGACACAGCTGAGTGACTAAACAACAACAGCAATAAGATTTTTTAAAATTTCATTAAGTTTCACATTTGTTCTAATATTCCAGAAGTTCATCATGTAATGGTGACATTGCTGTCAGCTGAATATTATTTTTTAGCATTTGGCATCCAACTGGAATGTGTTGCATATGTGTAAAAACTACTATACCTTGAACTTTTGTCTTAAAAAACAACAGTATGTTTTTGTAGTTTTACTCATTATGTAGTTTTACTAGTTTATGTAGTTTTCTGAGTTAGTGAAATTACATGTGTTTAATCTGCCATCTTTTCCCATTGATCCACACTTGTATCTGTTTTAAGAGCTGGTAGGTTACCTAGATAGAACTCATTCCAAAAGGCTTTTTGGCAGGAGACGTGAATACAGAAGAGGTCTTGAAAAACAAGAGTGACAATATTTAAGGGAAAATAAAGTTATTAGAATGAGATTTAAAAGGTGGCTTTAGTTTTATTTTGCTAGAAAATGAACTTTGTTCTGATAAATATAGTTAGGCATACAAACATTTAAGCAGCTTGATAAGTTTGCCAGGAAAACTGAAATTTTGACTCACTTACTGCAAAGAAAATATTTCTAAAAGTGACATTATTGAGCATTACCCAGCATTTGTTTAGATTCAAATAATACATTAAACATACCAATCCATTTTAAAATAGGCCATGCTGTAGGGAATCAGAGTAAAAAAGAATATGCTGCAAGTTAAATTGTTTAATTTAATCATGTATTACCTTTAAGGGGCTTCCCAGGTGGTGCTAGTGATAAAGAACCCACCTGCCAATGTACGAGACATAAGAGACGCGGGTTTGATACCTGGGTGGGGAAGATCCCCTGAAGGAGGGCATGGCAACCCTCTCCAGTATTCTTGCCTAGGGAATCCCATGGACAAAGGAGCCTGACAGGCTGCAGCCCATGGGGTCACAAAGAGTCAGATACAACTAAGTGAAGCAACTTAGCTCACATGCACCCATTAACATTAAAGCTGAATTTCATCTTTTTATTTGAACTTTATTTGTTGTGACTATATCTTATATTAGAACATTTTATAATATGTCTAGTTATATTTATTTTTCTGTTCATATTTAAGACAGGAGAACTCCAAAGCTGAATAGAAGCTCAGCACACAGTCTTTACTGCAGGGTCATTTAGCTGGGCCTTTCATTGGGAAGATAGGGGTGGAGTTGCTGTCTTCCATAGGTCAAGAATGATGTCACTGATTATAAGATATCTGAGTCATAAACTAAAGGAATTATTCAGTTCTCTAAGCAATTAAAATACCATAAAGAGATGAATCAACCATGTTATTATAGCTTGATGTCATGAGTTACTACTTTCCCATCTACTAATTTGTTTAGTTTTACTTTTTGAGGCTATTAGAGATGAGATGACCTGTCCCAGGTATTGCCAGGGCCCGAGGCAGGGCCACTGTTGGATCAGTAGTTCTCAAAATGTGGTCTTCTGAACATTAGTGTTAGCATCTTGTTAGAATAGCAAGTTCTCAGCCCCACTCCAAAGCTACTGAGTCAGAAACTCTGGGGTGTGACTTACCATCTGTATTTGAACAGTCTTTCCAGATGATTCTGGTATACATCAGAGTTTGAGAACCACCCTGTTAAATGAATGGCATGGAAGCCAATAGGGTTGGGACCAAGTGAGGGAACAGGGAAATTCCAGGATGCGTGATCACTCGGTAGGTCATCGTGAGGACTTTGGCTATTGTGTGAATGGGAAGGCTTTGGAAGATTTTGAGCAGTTGAGTGATGTGATCTGATAGACACTTTTAACAGATTATTTTGACTGTTGTGTTGCAACAGAGCAGTAGGAAGCCAAGAATTAAAGCAGGGAGACAAGTTCAGAGTCCATTGCAGTAATACTGCAGACGAGAAACGAGATTGGCTTGGATCAGGACGGCTGCTAGCAGAGGATGTAGTGAGACATAGTTGGAGTCCAAAACTCACTTTCTAGGGGGAGTTGACAGAATTGGCTGATGGATTAGCTAAATTAAAGACTTGAAATAGTCTCTAAGTTTGAGAGGGTTAAAAATAGCCAAATTAGAAGGTAGAAAAGTAGTCGCTTGTGGCATCAAGCTTAGATGACATGGATGACATGACTAGATGATATTCATCTAGCTTGTGATATTTTAATTGCTTAGTGAATCTGACTTCAAGTTTCCTAGGTAGAATACTGCCATTCTGGTAGAGTACTGGAGAATCTTTATCAACTTGTGGTCCAGCTCCGATGCTCTGTGTGTGTGTGTTCGTCCCTCAGTTGTGCCTGACTCTTTGTGACCCCATGGACCATAGCCTACCAGTCTCCTCTGTCCATGGAATTCTTCAGGCAAGAATACTGGAGTGGGTTGCCACGGCCTTCTCCTGGGGATCTTCCCTACCCAGGGATGGAATCTAGGTCTTCTGCATTGCAGGCGGATTGTTTACCACCTGAGCCACCAGGGAAGCCCTATTTGCTGTTAAAGCAATTCTAAGTTAATCGCTTCTTAACAAGCCTCACCTTCTAGAGACTCTTCACTAACTGTTCTGAAACAACCTACCTGAAAATTTTATTACTCTTGACTTTGAGACCCCACACTGTGCTACCCGCTCACCTCTTTTGCTCCTCCTTCTTCTTTGCTCCTTCTCTGCATGTGAGACTTTCTGAAGTTTCAGTACCTTGTCTTCCATGTTCTCCATCAATAATTGTAGCCCACCACTGCTAACACATTACTGATTCTCAGATGTCTATCTCCGGTCTCTTTGCTGACTCCCAAGCTGAAATTTTCAATTATCTGCCCCACTCACCGCAATGTAGTTTCAAAGCTAAGCTCATCGTCTTCTCTTACTCCAACAAGTAAGACAGCTTTCTGTCTGTCTTGTCAGTTTATTTTTGTTACAATCACTTACCCTCCCTCTATCTAGTTATTGACTGCTCTGTCAGTTCCACCTAGGAAATCCTCATCATTTCTCTTATGCCCAACCAGCCACCACCTTAATTTGGTTGCGTGTTGTCTATAATTGGGATGCTGTAGCAGACTGGTGACTGTACTCCCTGGTTCCAGGAAGAAGGTTGTATGAATATAATTTTTTTTTAACTTAAAACAAGCACTAGTTGAAAGTTACCTCTTCCATCTATGGTCAAAATATAATTCTTGTATACATTTTATAATTTTTCTATGATCTATTTATTTTCATTTGTGAAAGTAGGAGTAGAATCATTATAGCTGTAGAAGGCTAGTCCACGATTATTTTAATCTTTTGCTCCATGAAATAGTCTTTTCTCATTTTTATGTTTGTCTGCAATAGAAATAAGTTAAATGAACTTACAGGATTTTAAGAAAGGCCTATAAAGATAGAGAATTTAAAACACAAGATATCAGATACAGCCTGCTCACCCCTTCTGTTGAAGGTCAGTTGTATATAAAATTTGTTGTTTTATAAAGCTAAAAATTAAATGTTCACAGATAAAAAAGATATTCCAGTAAAATAGATTTCCTGTTTCAACAAAGGAGATTTTATAACAGTGAATCCAAATCGACTTTATCTCACCCTCCTTACTTTAGTCAAAATTTATCTCTAAAGGTATAATGATTAACTTGAAAATTTTTTCCTAGATTTTTATCTTTTCAACAGTAGATAAATGTTAGAGTAGATATTCTTATATAACAGTAGTCTATAACTGAAAAATAAACCAAATACAGTGATTCTGTAAATTGGTGAGTTTAAGTTCTATTATCTGAGGTCTAAAATTTTCTACTTCTGAAAACTAAAGAGTTAGGAATGATATTCACTGTCCTAATGATAGTAGGGTGCTTTTTTTTAAAGCTTTTGAAACTATTTTCTGGGAGCAAATTGCTATTTTTATTGCCTCAAACCTTGGTTCTCTGAAGTTATGTTGAAACATTCTACCTTTTAAATTCATTAATTGAAAAAATATTTTTGAGCCTTTTCTATATGCCAAATGCAGTGCTCCGTGTGCTAGGGAATCTGTAATAAACAAACTGGAAAATGTTCCTACCTTCTTTGAGCTTACATTCCAGTGGAGGTATATGAAGTTGGGAAAAACCTCTTTCCATGATAATTTTACATTGGACTTGCCATTCAAACTGTAAAACTTCTAAATTAAAAAAAGAAAGTCCCCAATAATGACATTAATAACTCTGACATAATGTAGGTACTGTTACAGTCTCAGTATTTTTTTCTAAATTTGGCATAATTCTAAATTTTATGTATTATTGTCATACCCTCACTGTTAGATGCAAGTAAGAATGCAAATTCCTATTAGTAATAGTTCTTAATTTTAAGATATGTTTAAGTTATAACTACTAACCCATAGTCATAATTTTGTGGGGTGGAACTGCCTAAGTTTAATCAAGAATTGTTTTAATCAACTAGATTTTTAAGCTCTCTCCTCTTCTTAATAGCTTTTTTGAGGTATAATCAATGTACAAGAAACCGGACAAATTCAGTCTTCAGTTTATGAGTTTCAATACATAGTATGTACCTGTGAAACCATCATCACAATCAAGATTATGACTATATGCGTCACCCGTGACAATCCAGAAGATATTAGGATGTGTGTGTATTTTACCATATTAAGTTTTATTATCAAATATTTCAAGCATGTAACATTCTAATAGTGTTCCCAATTCAGTTGTGAACCTTCTCAGAGAATAACAGTTATAAAATCACGATGACAGGTTATTTGTAGATTATTGAAAGCCTACAAAAACAACTAGAAACTAGAGTTTACCCTTCAGTTCAGTTCAGTTCAGTCACTCAGTTGTGTCCGACTCTTTGCGAACACATGAACCCCAGCATGCAAGGCCTCCCTGTCCAACACCAACTCTCAGAGTCCACCCAAACCCATGTTCATTGTGTCAGTGATACCATCCAACCATCTTATACTCTGTCATCCCCTTCTCCTCCTGCCCTCAATCTTTCCCAGCATCAGGGTCTTTTCAAATGAGTCAGCTCTTTGCATCAGGTGGCCAAAGTACTGGAGTTTCAGCTTTAATATCAGTCCTTCCAATGAACACTCAGGACTAATCTCCTTTAGGATGGACTGGTTGGATCTCCTTGCAGTCCAAGGGACTCTCAAGAGTCTTCTCCAACACCACAGTTCAAAAGCTTCAACTCTTCGGTGCTCAGCTTTCTTTATAGTCCAGCTCTCATATCCATACATGACCACTGGAAAAATCATAGCCTTGACTAGATAGACTTTTGTTGGCAAAGTAATGTCTCTGCTTTTTAATATGCTGTCTAGATTGATCATAACTTTCCTTCCAAGGAGCAAGTGTCTTTTTAAATTTCCTGGCTGCAGTCATCATCCGCAGTGATTTGGGGGCCCCCCAAAATAAAGTCAGCCACTGTTTCCCCATCTATTTCCCATGAAGTGATGGGATCGGATGCCATGATCTTCATTTTCTGAATGTTGAGCTTTAAGCCGACCTTTTTACTCTCTTCTTTTACTTTCATCAAGAAGCTCTTTAGTTCTTCACTTTCTGCCATAAGAGTGGTGTCATCTGCATATCTGAGGTTATTGATATTTCTCCTGGCAATCTTAATTCCAACTTGTGCTTCCTCCAGCCCAGAGCTTCTCATGATGTATTCATGATGTGCATATAAGTTAAATAAGCAGGGGTGACAATATACAGCCTTGACATACTCCTTTTCCTATTTGGAACCAGTCTGTTGTTCCATGTCCAGTTCTGTTTCTTCCTGACCTGAATACAGATTTCTCAAGAGGCAGGTCGGGTGGTCTGATATTTCCATCTCTTTCAGAATTTTCCACAGTTTATTGTCATCTACACAGTCAAAGTCTTTGGCATAGTCAATAAAGCAGAAATAATGTTTTTCTGGAACTTTCTTGCTTTTTCAGGGATCCAACAGATGTTGGCAATTTGATCTCTGGCTCCTCTGCCTTCAAGTTAAAACTAGCTTGAACATCTGGAAATTCACGGTTCACATATTGCTGAAGCCTGGCTTGGAGAATTTTGAGCATTACTTTACTAGCATGTGAGATGAGTGCAATTGTGTGATTGTTCGAGCATTCTTTGGCATTACCTTTCTTTGGGATTGGAATGAAAACTGCCCTTTTCTAGTCCTGTAGCCAGTGCTGAGTTTTCCAAATTTGCTGACATATTGAGGCAGCACTTTCACAGCATCATCTTTCAGAATTTGAAATAGCTCAACTGGAATTCCATCACTTCCACTAGCTTTTTCATAGTGATGCTTGCTAAGGCCCACCTGACTTCACATTCCAGGATGTCTGGCTCTAGGTGAGTGTGAGTGGTCACACCTTCGTGATTATCTGGGTTGTGAAGATCTTTTTTGTACAGTTCTTTCTTCTGTGTATTCTTGCCACATCTTCTTAATATCTTCTGCTTCTGTTAGGTCCCTACCATTTCTGTTTATTGAGCCCATCTTTGCATGAAATGTTCCCTTGGTATCTCCCTTAAGAGGCCATAACTGTAGTGGGTAAGAATGGCAAAATTTGTGGCTTCTTCTTCTTGGTGGAATTCCCCAATCTCATGTGCTAGAAAACCCATATAGTCTTCCCACCTTGAGGTGGCAAAGTTCAAGGAGTCTGGCAAAAGAAAAAAAAGAACAAAAACAGGCAAAAATGTGAAGCATCCTATGCTTGAAAACAAATACACTGGCTAAAATTTGAGTTTTTGCATTTTTTGACTCAGTGCCTTTTGTTATTATGCATAGTGGCAGAAAATTGAAGTTTTGGTGGCATGAATTATTAGATAACAGTGCTTGAAGCTGACAGAGCAGGTAGAAATTTATGGGGAAATCTCAGCAGCAAGAGAACTGCAAAGAGGATAAGCCCCAAAAATCTGAGCATTAATTCTGTCCAAATCTTTGGCTGACCATTAAACTACATAGGTGAGGAGAGACCCTCCCCAAAAGCTGAGCTGAAAAGCAGTGTTTGAAAGCTGAAAGAACCACACTGCTGTACCTTGTAGGAGAGACAGTGGTTTGCAGTTTGAGTCTAGACCAATTAACTGCCTATTAGAAGGGAAATCCAGTTATCCTCAGCAGAACATAACATTATCCAGAGTTATTATAACACATTATTATAGTCTATTTTTTGACTGAAATCACTAGCGGAAAGAAACCAAACCCAAAAATGTGATTCATATTCAGTCAACAGGAAGTGACTCAAAGTGAGCCCAGATGTTGGATTTAACAAAATCTTCCAAAGCAGCTAATATAAATGTGTTCAAAGAACTAAAGGAAAAAATGTTCAAAGAATTAAACAAATGTGTCTTAATGAGTGAATGTATCAGATTGGTGAGAGCAGAAGAAAGAATTCATGAACTTGAAGATAAATCAGTAGAAATTATTCATTCGGAAAAAATAAGAGGAAAAGGTTGAAGACATCATAAATTGAGTCTTGCATATCTGACTATATAATGATGTTAAACATCGTTGTTGTCATTGTTGTTCACTTGCTCATTCATGTCTGACTCTTTGCAACCCATGAACTGAAGCATGCCAGGCTTCCCTGTCCTTTACCATCTCCCAGAGGTTGCTCAAACTCATGTATGTCCCTTAAGTCGATGAAGCTATCCAACCATCTCGTCCTCTGTTGTCGCCTTCCCCTCCTGCCTTCAATCTTTCCCAGGATCAGAGTCTTTTCCAATGAGTCAGTTCTTTGCATCAGGTGGCCAAAGTATTGGAGCTTCAGCTTCAGCATCAGTCCTTCCAGTGAATATTCAAGGTTGATTTCCTTTAGGATTGACTGGTTTGATCTGAGTCTTCTTTAACACCACAGTTCAAAAGCATCAATGCTTTGGTGCTCAGCCTTCTTTATGAGGCAACTCACGTCCATACATGACTACTGGGAAAACATAGCTTTGACTAGACAGACCTTTCTTGGCAAAGTAATATCCCTGCTTTTTAATATGCTGTGTAGGTTTGTCATAGATTTTCTTCCAAGGAGCAAGCATCTTTTAATTTCATGGCTGCAGTCACCATCTGCAGTGATTTTGGAGCCCATGAAAATAAAACCTGTCACTGTTTTCATTGTTTCCCCATCTATTTGCCATGGAATGATGGGACCAGATGCCATGATCTTTGTTTTTTGGAATGTTGAGTTTTAAACCAGCTTTTTCACTCTCCTCTTTCACCTTCATCAGGATGCTCTTTAGTTCCTCTTTGCTTTCTGCCATTAGGATGGGGTCTTCTGCGTATCTGAGGTTATTGATATTTCTCCCAGCAATCTTGATTTCAGCTTGTGCTTCATCCAGCCTGGCATTCCACATGATGTATTCTGCATATAAGTTAAATAAGCAGGGTGACAATATACAGCCTTGATATACTCCTTTTCCAGTTTGGAAGCAGTCCATTGTTTCATGTCAGTTTCTAATTGTTCCTTCTTGACCTGCCTACAGGTTTCTCAGGTGGCAGGTGAGATGGTCTGTTATTCCCATCTCTTTAAGAATTTCCCACAGTTTTCCAGTTTGTGCTCCACATAGTCAAAGGCTTTAGTATAGTCAATGAGGCAGAAGTGGATGTTTTTCTGGAATTCTCTTGCTTTTTCTGTGATCCAACAGATGTTGGCAATTTGAGCTCTGGTTCCTGTGTCTTTTCTAAATCCACCTTGAATATCTGGAAGTTCTTGGTTCACCTACTGTCAAAGCCTAGCTTGAAGAATTTTGAGCATTACTTTGCTAGCATATGAAATGAGTGCAGTTGTATGGTTTGAACATTCTTTGGCACTGCCTTTCTTTGGGATTGAAATGAAAGCTGACCTTTTCCAGT
>SJYC01007380.1:0-22541 GCA_006408675.1 Madoqua kirkii | reverse complement strand
GGGAATTCATGGTTCATGTATTGCTGAAGCCTGTCTTGGAGAATTTTGAGCATTAGTTTACTAGCATGTGAGATGAGTGCAATTGTGTGGTAGTTTGAGCATTCTTTGGCATTGCCTTTCTTTGGAATTGGAATGAAAACTGACCTTTTCCAGTCAGGGTAATATTAATTTTAGAAAATAAGAAGTATGCTCTCCTTTCTATTATCTAGAAGAGATTGTTTACAACTGGTCTTAATTCTTCTTTAAATTTTTAGTAGAAATCTCTATGAAACCATTTGATCCTAGATATGTTTTTATTTTTTTTAATTTTAAAATTATAAATTGAGTTTTCTTAATTGCCATAGGATTATTGAAATAATCTGTTCATATTGGCTGACTTGTGTAACTTGTGTCTTTTAAGGAATTGTTGCGTATTTTAAGCTGTCAAATCAACATGTGTAGGAGTGGTATTGAGGTGTTTCTTTGCAGCCTTACAAGAGTAGACATCTAGGCTCTCCACTCACCCTTGCTGGCAAAGCTAGGGGTGAGGTCACAGCTTTTTTTTTCCCCGCAGTGCTTGTTAGGTAGCGTGCAGCAGTTGTTGGTTAAACTGTTTCTGTCTTGCTATGCTGTTCCTTTTCTGACTCTTTAACTGAAGCGTGTAGGCTCTTACTGGGATCTCCAGGTGCCTCTGTTCTTTAGCTCCACCTGTAGACTCTGTGTGTGTGTGCTCAGTCGCTCACTTATTTGGACTATTTGTGACCCTGTGTGCTTTAACCCACCAGGCTCTTCTGTCCATGGGAGTCTCCCGGCAAGAATATTGGGTTGCGTTGCCATTCTACTCCAGGGGTTCTTCCCCAACCAGGGATCGAAACTGCGTCTCTTGTGTCTCCTGCATTGGCAGGCAGATTCTTTACCACTGTGCTGCCTCTGAAACCCCCAACTATAGGCTATATGAAACAAAAACAAAAACGAGACAAACAGACCATCCCCGCTTCCCCAGAAACTCCCAGAAACAAACCAGAGAAAACCATCTTGTTTTTCAGGTCTTGAGGTTCTTAGTTCAGTTCAGTCGCTCAGTCATGTCCTACTCTTTGCGACCCTGTGAGTTGCAGCATGCCAGGCCTCCCTGTCCTTAGTCAGTCTGCATTCTTACTTTCATCGTTTAGAATCTTTCTGTGTGTGTGTGTGTGTGTTTTAATAATATCTAAGGGTTTTAGCTGTATTTAGTGACAGGAATAGGGAAAAGTATCCTATCCTATCCTCCTACAAATAGAAGTTCATGATATATTTTAAATGAAAAATAATATTAAACATCAGTATGTATGGTGTGAACCTGTTTTCTTTTAATTTAATACTTTATTCTATTTTACAGTACTGTATTGGTTTTGCCATACATTGACATGAATCAGCCACAGGTGTACACGATCTCCCCATGCTGAAGCCCCCTCCCACCTCCTTCCCCCCATCCTATCTCCCCGGATCATCCCATACACCAGCCCCTAGCATCCTGTATCCTGTGTTGAACATAGACTGGTGCTTCATTTCTTATATGATTGTATACATGTTTCATTGCCATTCTCCCAAATCATCCCACCTTCTCCCTCTCCCTCAGAAGCCAAAAGTCCATTTTATATCTCTGTGTCTCTTATATTTTCTCACTTACGGGGTCATCATTACTATCTTCTAAATTCCATATATATGTGTCAGTATACCGTATTGGTGTTTTTCTTTCTGGCTTACTTTACTTTGTATAATCGGCTCTAGTTTCATCCATCTCATTAGAACTGCGTCAAACTTATTCTTTTTGAGGGCTGAGTAATACTCCATTGTTTATATGTGCCACTGCTTTCTTATCCATTCATCTGCTGATGGACATCTGGGTTGTTTCCATGTCCTGGCGATTATAAACAGTGCTGCAATGAACATTGGGGTACATGTGTCTCTTTCAATTCGGGTTTCCTTGGTGTGTATGCCCAGCAGTGGGATTGCTGGGTCATAAGGCAGCTCTATTTGCAATTCTTTAAGGAATCTCCACACTGTTTTCCATAATGGCTGTACTAGTTTGCATTCCCACCAACAGTGTAAGAGGGTTCCCTTTTCTCCACATCCTCTCCAGCATTTATTGCTTGTAGATTTTTGGATCGCAGCCATTCTGACTGGTATGAAGTGGTACCTCATTGTGGTCTTGATTTGCATTTTTCTGATAATGAGTGATGTTGAGCATCTTTTCATGTGTTTGTTAGCCACATAGTGATGCTTCCTAATGCCCACTTGACTTCACATTCCAGAATGTCTGGCTCTAAGTTGAGTGATCACACCATCATGGTTATCTGAGTCATTAAGATCTTTTTTGTTAAACATATGTGTGATATATTAGTATACTATATATGGTAAAAGTTTTAATACTTGACCAAACCAGGTAGTGGGAATATAAATGTTAATGAAGAGCATAAAAGCAATTGCTGTTGTATGAAACTATCTTTATAAAAGTAAAATTCATTGAAGTATAGTTTACATCTAATAATATATATACATATTAACTATATAATTTGGTGAGTTTTGACAAATATATTAAATATATATCCACCACCATCAACAAGGTACAGAACATTTTTCTCACCCTGATGTGCTTTTGCTGTTAATTCAGCTGCCGGGTAATCCCTCTGACCTCAAGTAATCCCTGCTCTTTCAATTACTTTTTTAGAATTTCATATAAATAGCATCATAATTTTTCTCATGTTTATTCATATTCTTTTCCATTATGGTTTATTATAGGATATTGACTATAGTTCTTTTGTTGTTTATCCATTCTATATATAATAGTTTGTAACTGTTTGTTCCAAACTCCAGATTCGTCCCCCACCCTGTACTCCTTTCCCCTTGGCAACTGCAAGTGTGCTCTCTAGGTCTATGAGTCTCTGTTTCGTAGACATGTTCATTTGTATTTTAGATTCAACATGTAAGTGATATTATAGTGTTTATCTTCCTCTGTCTGACTTACTTCACTTAGTATGATAACCTCTGGTTGCATCCATGTTACTGCAGATGGCATTAGTTCATTCTTTTTCATGGCTGAGTAGTGTTCCGTTAGATCTTCTTTATCCATTCATCTGTCAATAGACATATTTAGGTTGTTGCCCTGTCTTGGCTATTGTGAATAGTGCTGCTATAAACATAATGGTGCATGTATCTTTACAAATTATAGTTTTTCCTGGATATATGCTCAGGAATGAGATTGCTAGATCATACGGTAATTATATTTAGTTTTTTGAGGTACCTCCATACTATTCTGCATAGTGACTGTACCAGTTTACATTCTCACCAACAGTGTAAGAGGCTTCCCTTTGCTCCATACCCTCTCCAGCCTTGGTTATTGGTTGACTTTTTAGTGATGGCCATTCTGACCAGTGTGAGAACTCTCACCTCCTGATCTTTTCCTGTGCTCAGTTGCTCAGTCACGTCTTAGCAACTACATGGACTGTAGCCCACCAGACTCCTCTGTGTATGGAAGAATACTGGAGTGGGGTGCCATTTCCTACTCCAGAGTATCTTCCCATCCCAAGTATCGAACTTGTGTCTCTTACATCCCCTGTATTGGCAGGTGGATTATATCACTATCGCCACCTGGGAAGCCCACCCTTAACTTTAGTTTTCATTGGGATCCAGTCAACAATCTTTGATCTTAGAGGAGGAATTTAAGTTTTTCTTTTGTTTCTTGTCCATTTTACCTACTTAAGAGTTCTGGAATCCCCAGAGTGGGTTAAGCCAAGGTCATGCTCTTTGGCCTAACTGTTGCCACAAATAATTGCTAGTCATATATCTCAGTATAAATTTTCCTAGCCCCTTAAATATATATATATTTTAAAACTAGGGTAAATAGAAAAGACTTGTGTGGCTTTTAATATTAGGGACTAGAGAGAGGGGTCCCTTTTGGCCCATTTAACCTGAGGGTAGTATAGTAAGGGGCTTCCCCAGTGGCTCAGCAGTAAAGAATCTGCAGTGCAGGAGATGCAGGAAGACGTGGGTTTGACCCCTGGGTTGGGAAGACCCCCTGGAGCAGAGCATGGCCACCCACCCCAGTACTCTTGCCTGAAGAGTCCCATGGACAGAGGAGCCTGGTGGGCCACAGTCCATAGGATCACCGAGAGTCAGATACGACTGAGGGGACTGAGTACAGCACAGTGTAGTAATACCAGATCTTGTTTTCATCACATAAGTGTCCATTTTATTTCTCCCATTTAAAATAACCACCTAAATATTTCTTAACTCCTTTTAAAATTTACCTTGTAGAAAGTAATAGCTAGACTTTCCTTTCAAGTTTTTTGTTAACATTGATTACTCTAATATTGTTGTTAGCATCTGTAAGACCCATTGAGGGGAAGCAAAGAATACAAATGAAGCTTCTCAAACCAGTTTTCCTTATTTGTTTCGTTATTTTTTTGTTTTCCTAGACTGTAATGAATGTGTCTCCATTGATCATCAAGGGGTTCTGAAGTCTTGACATCTTGTACTTTTGCATGGAATCATTTAAGATTGCTTCCTATACCTGTAGACATCTTTCTAAAAGTTATTACAAGTAACAAGAGTTTCTCTTACCTGTTTCTTAAACACTAAACCCGAGATAGGTCCACTCTTTAAACGTGGCTTATACTTTATAGGGCTTCCCTGGTGGCTCAGATGGTAAAGCGTCTGCCTGCAGTGGGGGAGCCGCAGGTTCAATCCCTGGGTGGGGAAGATCCCCTGGAGAAGGAAATGGCAGCCCACTCCAGTACTCTTGCCTGGAAAATTCCATGGACTGAGGAGTCTAGTGAGCTACAGTCCATGGGGTCGCAAAGAGTCCGACATGACTAAGCAACTTCACTTTCACTTCACTTATACTTTATTCACTAGAGCAGAGACTCAGAGCTACAAACATAAGCTTTATGAATAATTGAGACTTCTGGGATTAGGAAGCAAATAATACAAGTAAAGAGAGCAAGAATAATTATTCTGAAACACTGAAAAATCTTAATATGTACATTTGGTTGATACTTTGAGACAACAGTCAAGAGTGAAGTTAGAGAACAGAATCTGTTTTCCAGATTGAAACAGGGAATGTTGATGTGGCACTTAACCTGTTGGTTTGAAACCAGTGAGTTAAACTACGGTTTGTCCATGGTTAACTACCCATAAATAATTACCCTTATGTATCTGCTACTTTACCCATTCCTCTGTCTTCAATAACCAACTATATGATGAATAATTGAAACTTGGCTCAGTGAATTTTTAATAATGATTGCTTATTGCTTTCCAAATGACTGCATTAGAAAAACTGTCAGGTTTGGATATATGTTTTTTGAATCCTAAGTTGTTGAAATGTATGATTTAGCTTACAGAGCAGTTGAATGTGTGAATAAAATATTAATTTCTGGAGAATATTCTTCCATTTAGCCAACAGATATATACATTTTAATAGTGAGATACATTATCAACATTCATATGTGAACAACATGAATTTTTTATTGATAATTTTGACTCAGTTATGACTCAAATATAAATTATATAATATGAATTATTTATTTACATCTGGTTTTTTGGTCAATGCATAAGTTTCATGATGTGGAATTAAATGCTAGCATCTCAAAATTATGTAATTATTTATGTTGGGCCTTAGTAGACAAAATTTAACATATTAGGATGATACTTGATGTTAGTTGTAAAATAACGGAGGGCAGGTAGACAATACTAACGGGTTCTTTTGAGTTAGGAATTAAGTTAAAAAAATTTTTTTCTAAACATCTCAGGCAAGCTAAATATGAGATACAAGACTTGTAGTGAGTTTATTTAGAATTATAGTTAATATGCAGTATAAGCTCATCGGATATACTAAAGGATTGTTTTTGGCTTTAATACTTAATATGCTATTTAAGCAGAATAGAGGACATATAGCTTACTCAGTGATACATGAAAATATTCATTTTAACAGGTAAACATTGGGAAGATGGATTCACCCATTGAAAAGTGGAACCTAATAATTGGCAACTTGGCTTTAAAACAGGTAAGTGATATGTATATGGGTATACACACACATATATTTATGAACAAATGATAGAGTAAATGGATAACTTCTGAAAGTTTTCTTTTTCTAGAAACATCATATTTTTCTAAGTATGGAAAATGTATAGCATACAAAATATAGAGTAAATATTAAAAATATTTTCTTCCATATGTAATAGAGCAAGAATTTGAGTTAATATGTGTACAAATAAATACGTAGCACTTCATTGCTTAGATGCTATTTTTCTTTGACTTTTTAAAGGTAAATCCTCCAATTAAACTTCACTCATTTTTATATGATAGGATGTGTAAGCTGAATTTTCCTTAATTTGTTAATATTATCAGTGTTAATACAAATGAACACATTAAATTGTCAAGTATATATAGATTATCTACAGGTCTTTCTAATCTCAGGGGAATATCTCTTTCTCTACCACTACCTGTTGCTATCCCCAAGACACCAGACTGCAGCCCCCAGCACCTCTTTAGGAAATCTGAGTTTATGAAGTGCTTGCTAATTAAAAAAAATTTTTTTTTAATTTGGCTGTGCTGTGCAGCATGTGGGTTCTTAGTTCCCCTGCTATGGATCAAATCTGTGCCCCCTGCATTGAAAGTACAGAGTTCTAACCACTAGACCATTGGAAAAGTCTGGCTCGACTAATTTTAATGTTAGGTCAACTCAGACATGATATTGAGAATGTGGTTGCAAAAAAGAACTTTCATGTAATGTTCAAAGACAAAGAAATAAAGGCAATTTGGGGACATAGGCTTTTTAAAGGTATCTTGTGTTTCTAAGATCACAGGGTTAGAAACAAGAAAATCTGAAATCTAGTCTCAGCTCTAGCAATCACCAGCTATATAATGTTTGTTAATTTAGCCTTTCTTCTATGTTTCATTTTCCTCTTCATTTCCATAGTATTACACTAGAGATACCCAAGATCCTTTTCAGCTTGAAACTGTAGGAATCTATGCTGGAGTAATAACCAATATATCCAACAACTAGTAGGCTACTTAATAAATGAAAATTTGAAAATACATCCTATTTTATTCTTTAAGTACCCTAAATGCTTACTAAGTAATATGAGTTAGACTATAAATTATTCTGATAATTTTCCACCTCTGCTTTTGTTTTATTTTCTTAAGAAGCACTCATCTTTTTAAAATTTATTTATTTATTTATTTATGGCTGTGCTGGGTCCTCATTGCTGTGTGGGCTTTCTTTCTTTACAGCAGGTGGGAGCTCCTCTCTAGTTGCCGTGCACGGGCTTTGCGTTGCAGTGGCTTCTCTTGTTGCAGAGCACAGGCTGTAGGTGTGCAGACGTCAGTAGTCATGGCTCACAGGCTTAGGCACTCGTCAGCATGTGGGATCTTCCCAGACCAGGGATGCAGCCCCTGTCCCCTGCACTGGCAGGAGGATTCTTAACCACTGGACCACCAGGGAAGTCCCCATCTCTGCTTTTCCTTTTCCTTTCACTGTTAGTCTCTGCCCTTCCCTTGCCATCCTTTCTTTCCATAACTGTTGGTCAGGATGAGAGCTAGAGGTGGCTGGGGTTTCATTGATCCCATCATAATAGCTGCCCCAGCCTGAAGTCTGTGTCTTTGTCTCACTCCACCAAGGATGCATGGGAACCCCAGATGGGCTCATCAGGACCCAGCTAGTATAAGCCAGTGAGGCAGCAACTGGTTGCAGTCTAGTTATCCGTAGACAAAAGCAGAGGGGAGAATAAAATAAGGTCAGGTGGGGGCTGACAGTGGTGCCATCTCTGAAGCCTTATCTGCTCCAGCTTGTGAGGGAGTAGACAGCTGGCTGGAGGAGTAGGGTGGGCTGGCAGAGCTCCTCTGACTTGAGGCGGGCTGTGGAGGGGATCGGTGGGGAGGGATGAGAAGGACAGAGGCACCTTATGCTGGCATTAGCTGGCATGCATGTTCTTCTGACTATTAAATGGGATCCCAAGCAGATAACCATCACAGAATTTCTTCACAGTTGTACACAGTGGCCACCTCAACCTGTCCATAAATTGTCAAATAAAGTAGGTATTTATTTACTTACTGGGAACCCCAGAGTTCCCAATCTCATTGAAGAGTCATTCCCTCACCAGGACAGATGTATCCTGTGTTCACTTCTATTTAGGCCCGTGACTCCTGTTAACCTTCCCAGCTCCTCCTTAACCTGGAGTTTGCTCTTCTCTTGGGTACAATTGGGTGTTTCCTTTGCAAGTTTACACAATAGGACTTCTTTATCTCAGCTGTATGTGTGTTACAATGTCTTCCACAGGCTCCCTAGTTCTGTATTTCATTTCTAAGAAACAAAAACTCTTACATTTTATTTCTAAGAAAAACCTTGGAGTCATAGTATTAGGATTTAAATTATTACTTTTATCACTTTTACATATATTATTTACTAACCAGTATCAGACATTACCTTGTCCACAAAGGTCTGTCTAGTCAAGGCTGTGGTTTTTCCAGTAGTCATGTATGGATGTGAGAGTTGGACTATAAAGAAAGCTGAGCACTGAAGAATTGATGCTTTTGAACTGTGGTATTGGAGAAGACTCTTGAGAGTCCCTTGGACTGCAAGGAGATCCAATCAGTCCATCCTAAAAGAGATCAGTCCTGGGTGTTCATTGGAGGGACTGATGTTGAAGCTGAAACTCCAATACTTTGGCCACCTGATGTGGAGGGCTGACTCATTTGAAAAGACCCTGATGCTGGGAAAGATTGAGGGCAGGAGGAGAAAGGGATGACAGAGGATGAGATGGTTGTATGGCATCACCAACACAATGGACATGGGTTTGGGTGGACTCTGGGAGTTGGAGATGGACAGGGAGGCCCGGCGTGCTGCAGTTCATGGGGTCACAAAGAGTTGGACATAACTGAGCGACTGAACTGAACTGAACCAGAATCAGAATGCCAAAGTATCTTAACAACTGGTACTAGCAGAGTGCTGCTTGCAGTTCGACTCTCAGCACTAAATCTGCTGCAGTGAAAGATCTGGGGCTGGAATCCAGGCTATCTGAACTTGCTGGCCTGGCTTTTCCGTTAATTTACTCTATGACAAAATCAGAATACTTGGGTTTTTCACCTGGAGCCCTGGATTTCAGTACATTGATTAGCTTCAGAGAGTCTCTGAGTACACAGAAATTCTGCTCAAAATTTTGACTGCATTTGTGTTTGCATGGAGAGAAGAATCAATAAAACTTTCACCAGATTGTCAATGGAGTCCATGACACAGACACAATAAGAATAAGTGAACTAGAGGTGCCTTTAGGGTTTTTTTTGGTTCTAGCATTAGTCTAACGTGATTCTAAGAGTTCACAGCGTGACTTTTTTTATTGCTTTTTTTTTTTTTGAGGGTTGCTTTGTGCTACCACTGTGGAAAGTATATTCATGTAATTCATGTAAATACAAAAATAACCCTTCCATGTTCAATATTACCATTTTTCAGGTTAGGAGCTGAAGTTTTAAATAGCTGTTTGTGAAATTGTTTTTTAATGTCTGCCTCTCCCATTGACCAGGAGCTCTGTGAGAGCAGGGAATAAATTTGTTTTGACCACTGTTGTAGCCTAACACCAAGCACAGCACCTTGTATATAGTAGATCCTAAATTAATGCTTGTTGAATAACTTAACCACAAGATTAAGTGGTATAGCTAGGAATGAAACCCTTATCATTTGACTATAGAATGTAGTCTTCTGCCAATATTGCCTCAAGAGTCAGACTTAAGCAACGTGGATTGGGTACTTTTCAGTCTTAAGGTTGGTATTTTCTTAGATGATCTATGGATTTCACCACCAAAGTCACTTAAGATGCTTGTTAAAAATATATTCCTAAACCCCATTCCATACCTACTGCTACCAGATCAGGCACTTTGAAAACCCATTAGCTTAGGGAATAATACAACTAAAATGTAGTAGCTTCTTCAGAAGGGTAAGGCAGCCCAGTTACCATATAGAATACTTTCTTTTGACTCCTTATATGCCTATTGACATCATCCAAAGAAGTGTGTTTTCTCAATGAAAAATTCAGTTGGGTTTTATTAAATATTTTTTTAAGGTTCAAGCAACAGTCGTTGGCTTCCTAGCAGCTGTGGCAGCAATTATATTGGGCTGGATTCCAGAGGGAAAATACTATCTTGATCATTCCATACTTTTGTGTTCCAGCAGTGTAGCAACTGCCTTCATTGCATCACTCCTACAGGGTAAGTAAATTTGTCAGTGTCTACTCTGCAGTCTCCACTTTCTAATTATTCTTTTTCCATGTTAGCTATTTTTACTTAACTGATATTTTTTCATTATTTAAAAGAAAGAGAAAAGTTATCTACAACTTTTTGAATAGCTTATTTCAGATATAATTATATGTATCACATATAAACCTTAGCATACAGAGCAACCTTTCTAAGGCTGTGTCTTGGCCTTAGGTCCCCTGGTACAGCTCCCAAACAAGACCAGGAAAATAGCCTAGAGATTTTATTTGTCTCTGTAAGTTAAATTAATTGAGAAGCTTCTTTCCAGAAATCATGCAGAAGATTTGCTAGCTTGTCATTTGAGTAACAAGTATTCCAGGAATTCTAGATGTCAAAAGCTGTCCCTCCATTAAAATTTTTTGAAGTTTCAGATTTCAAAAAAATTCCTTTACTGTTTCTGTGGCAGTAGAAGTATAACCATATGCTTAACAGAGCATATTGTTGACTATAGAATGTTAAAGAGCCAGAAGTTTTTTAGTTGGGATACCATTTTTATATTGACTTATTTATATGAGCTTCACACTAGAGAACTAGGTTATGGAATCATAATCATAAAGACTTGTTAATTTTTATTTATAATTGCCAACTTCTCATTTTATTTCACCAGCAAGGTTAAAAATGGAATACTCTCATATCAGGTGTCTCATACAATGAAGGTAACTTTTGGCAGTAGAAGTATAACCATATGCTTAACAGAGCATATTGTTGACTATAGAATGTTAAAGAGCCAGAAGTTTTTTAGTTGGGATACCATTTTTATATTGACTTATTTATATGAGCTTCACACTAGAGAACTAGGTTATGGAATCATAATCATAAAGACTTGTTAATTTTTATTTATAATTGCCAACTTCTCATTTTATTTCACCAGCAAGGTTAAAAATGGAATACTCTCATATCAGGTGATCTCATACAATGAAGGTAACTTTTGGGGCTAGATTCTGATAATTTGGTGGCTCAGACTGTAAAGAGTCTTCCTGCAATGCAGGAGACCTGGGTTCTATCCCTGGGTTGGGAAGATTCCCCTGGAGAAGGAAATGGCAACCCACTCCATTATTCTTGCCTAGGAAATACTGCGGGTGGAGGAGCCTGGCAGGCTACATACAGTCCGTGGGGTTGAAAAGAATTGGACACAACTGAGCGACTTCACTACTCTTTATTTTCTAATAATTTAGAAGCTCTTATTAAAATTAAGGCCTGACTACAAAGATATTTTCAAGCATTTTGTTTTAGTACTCAAATTATACCAAGGGTAGTATCTTGTCTTTATATAGAATTACTAGAATTGACTGATGTTAACATGGGTAAAGCAGAGTGAAGTTATGCTATTGGAAAATTGATTTCTGGTAAGAAAAAGTGTTAAAGCATTAACACCATTACTTTAGACTCAATTGCTTCTGTTTCCCTCTAGTTTCATTTAGAAAGAATTGTTTAAAAAATTTCAGACTAACAAGTATCTGTATTGCCTCAGTTTTTAAAAACTTTAAAATTCAGATTTTAAAAAATAAGTCTATACCTTTATTTTGAATAATGTGTATTCCACTTTTATAGTAACTTGACCTTTATGTATGTAGAGCAGATATACCATCATTTGTAGGTGAGAAAACTGACTTAGTAAGTTGGCTTGTATAATTTCATCAGCTTATTAACAGAAAAATTAGAATTAAAGCCTGTTTCTTATCTCTCAACTCTTTTCCCTGGTCCATGATGGCAAAATAACTTGTTTTCAGCTAACATTATAAATAGCATTCTGTCATAGGAGAACTTTCCACATTGATCTTTAAATGTACTAATTTTGAAAAAAAATTTATATGATCATATCTTGAATGATTATTTTAATATACATTTAAATGTTTTCCTGCTTTTTTTTTCTATTTACAATGATATTATGGGAAAGGTAAGTCCATAGATTGAAAAAGCCTCCAGAATATAAGATGTGAGGCATTGAACCAAGACAAAATTTATACCTTTAATAATTTTGGCCTTACGGGTAGTAGGAAAAACACTGTTACAAGTTGTGTGACCTTAAGCAAGGATTTAATTTATGCTTAGCATGTAAATTAACTAGTCTTAAATTTTCTCTGTACTGTATCCTCTTAATATGTTGGCATGAGAAAATCTGTCCAGTATGGTATAGATATGATGTTACCATTTTCCTCCCGTTACTATTCAAGAATATGAGGATTTAAATGTACAAGAACCTAGTCATATTTTCATCTTCTGTTGCTATAGGTTTATAGACAGAAACTTTGGGTTTAAGAATATCCTTTACAAAGACTGCTTCTTGTATTGTGACTCCAGTGTTCAAAATTTAATTACTCTTCTCTTCCTAATACTTCAACACTTTTTAATAAAAAATGGGGCAAGCATTTCTGGCTACCTCTATGTAAACAAATCTGATTTTGTTGGCCTCTCTCTCAGTTGCTATATGTGTAGATATAACTCACCTTTCTTTGACATTTTCATACTTTATTTGAGGGTTAAAATAAAATCTTTGGCTTTGTACATATGAATCCATTACATCCAAGAATGCATGTTACTAAATTGGAAACTTTAATGTTATTTTACAGTAGCCTTTCAGGTCTCTAAATGCAACACTGAACCTCTCACATCTTTTGTGATCCCTACTTGGAATTTTTGAAAGACACTTTACCAAAACATTCGAGTAAAATGTTTTGTTTGCTTTAGTCAGCTTATCTAAGCAGCCTAACGGGAACTGATGCGCTGTTTGTCTAGTGTGTGTACTTAGTATTTTGGGGAATGGATTTTCTTTAAACCATAGCACAAAAAGTAATTAACTTTTTTTTCCCTAGGAATAATAATGGTTGGGGTTATCGTTGGCTCAAAGAAGACCGGTATAAACCCTGACAATGTTGCTACACCCATTGCTGCTAGTTTTGGTGACCTTATAACTCTTGCCATATTAGCTTGGATAAGTCAGGGTTTGTACTCCTGTCTTGGTAAGTTGACCTGAAATTAAATATAATGCATTATTCAGAGTCTGTTTAAATAAATATTGTTGCAGCAGTATGACTCATGGTGGCCTTCATCTGTGTTTGAACAGTGGTTGAGGCTGATTAGAACAATCACTGCTATTGCTGTACACCTACTACATGTTGTGGTTCTCACATCCTTCTTCTCTTCATAAAGAATCTAACACTCCATAAGATAAGGAATATCATCTCTGATTTCAGATGAGAAAACTGAGGGTCATAGAGGTTATGTGTATTACCCACTGTTTGTAGGAAGGTTGAATGCAGGTCTATCATAGTCTTTGAATTCTCTCCTCTGATTATGTAGCACTGAGGCATCAACCCACAGGATTCTGAAACATGTTGCACTGTTGTCGCAGAGCATAAGGTTGTGCTTGAAATTTAGTGATTTTCCCCC
The DNA here is from genome assembly GCA_006408675.1 of Madoqua kirkii. Classification (NCBI taxonomy): domain Eukaryota; kingdom Metazoa; phylum Chordata; class Mammalia; order Artiodactyla; family Bovidae; genus Madoqua; species Madoqua kirkii. Next base: position 8,891 of record SJYC01007380.1, on the reverse strand, counting down.
ATATCAGAAACCAGTGTGACAATTAATAATAGCAGCTGAAAAATCACCATGAAAATTAGCCTAGTGTTGTGGGAATTTGAAGTTATCTTATATATGCAATTCCTGATAACAGTTATTGGGTATTTATAGAATATAATGAATTATTTTAATGCAAATTTATACTCCAGAGCTACTGTCAATGTAAATGTGTATGATTTGTGAACATACATTTAGTGCTAAAAGTTGATTGTAGTTTCATTTTTTAGATGCCAAATTTTTTAAAAAATTAAAAAATATATAAACCCACAGTAATACAAAAAGAGAGAGAAAGGTAGTTTATCAGCCAAGCCAGAAGCAAACATATATTCACATATCCTCATATATTTTCATGGATTCTAGACAGATTTATGGTATACTTTAGAATAAGTCTAAAAGTACATTTGGTTTGAAGAAGTCAAAATCTCAGATAAATGTTTTTGAACTAAAGAAAGAGCTTTAACCTAACCAAGGCAGTGATTTTCTGCTACCTTTGGAGATATCAAGAGAAGCTTCATTTAGTATATAAAATTAGCTTACATTATTTAATGAGTGATATAAAAAAGCAATACTCATTAAGATGATGTTTATTCAAGGAAAATTCTCTTTTGGAAGATAAGATGTGTCTACGTGTTGTAAGGTAGAAGACAATAAATGATCAAGAACCCAAATATAAGATCTTGTTCCCATAATAGATAAAGGTATAGTAGTTGCACCTTTGAGTACTCAAATTACTGTGAAGTAATTTGTAACATATTTCTCAGCTGCCTGCTAAATACCAGGGTGTCTCCCCAGTTAAAGCCATTGAAAATGTTCCTATAAATATGACAGTTGTTATAATGAGACAGACTAAATATTCTGATACTTCATATGATAAACCAGTTTTTGAGGAAAATCTCACTTTTAAAATTTATTTCTAAAAATTATACAAGTGGTAAACTCTCCTTACAAAAGACTTAATCAAAATGTGTTATTCTCTAAAAATTTTAATATTTTGAGTGTTATGGACGATAATAGTGTTTAAGTCAGGAAATAACAAGTAAAATATAATGATAGTAGTATAGATCATAATTTTGAAAAATAGTTTTATTATCAAATATTGCTTAGACTTTTCTAGGCGTGTGTTCTGAAAGTTGATGCATCCTAATTCAAGATGAATTCATTAAAACAGAATCTTTTATGTTTCGTCAGTATCATTTTGGTTCCTTAAAATGATATTGTTTTATGGGCTGCTGATTGATTCCAGTTAATCTGAAGGTGTTTCTGAAGTCACTGTGCATTATGAGCACTAGGGGGCCTCATAGCACCAGCGGTGGGAATCCTAGTACTGAGGGTGTTCTGAACAGAGGTTAGAAATGGGCCCCAACAGCGGGAACACATGTACACCTGTGGCTGATGCATGTCAACGTGTGGCAAAAACCACCGCAATATTGAATTAGCCTCCAATTAAAATAAATTAATTTAAAAAATTCCAAGATCCCCTCATGCTGCCGAGTGGGATGCCTAGCTCCGGGAAACAAAGGTTTAATTCCTGAACTATTATATATTGGAACCATTTAGCAGTCTTTAGAGATAAAAAGGGGATTTCATGGCAACCATAGGCTTTGGTTGTAAATAGAGGCCGTGAATCGTGTGGCTCTGGAAGAACCGAGCACGGAGAAGTCTCACTTAACTCCCCACTTAAGAGTTCTGGATATTCAGAAATGACTTTGAATAGCTCCCCTGGTGTCCTGTGGGCATGTGTACGAAGGCTCACTCCATAGTCATTGAATAATCTACCTTTCTTTCACTCCCAATAAAATGTGCTGATTTCTGATGTTGAAGTAAATATGGAATTTCCCCCCTTCCCGCCTATCCAGTCCTCCAAAACAAACAAGACAAAAGAAACTAAGCTGTAAGGGGAAAAAAAAAAAAGAAACTAAGCTTTGTTTACTCTTCCTGACTTTACTTTGTCACAGCCCTGGGGAAGCCTCTGTTGCTTAGTGAACAGAGTTAGAGTTTAAGCCTAGTCTTCAGGCCTCTTGGAGACTTAACCTTCTCAAGCTCCCAGCCACCCCTCCCTTTCTTATATTCCAGCCAAACTCCAACATTTACTGATTCTCATACATGCTGGTGTTTTTTTGTCCTTTCTTTCTTATGTTATCCCCCTCCTCTCCCTGAAGGTCAATCAGAATCGTTATTTTTCAGTACTAAATTAGTAGATTTCCCTAATCTTAAACTTTTTCTCCCCTGAATTCCTATAGCATTTATTGACATTTCTCTTAAGACATTCTTTACATTTGGCCAGTCATTATAGCTTTAAAGTAAATGTGTCTTCCCTTATAAAGGTATAAAGGAAGGACAAAACTGTCTTTATTTTATATATTTGTTTTGTAGATACTGTATACAGTATCCATATACTGTATACATAATGGGTGTTCAATAAATAGCACTTCACCACATGCTTTATTCTTTTTGAAAGCTATCCCGTTAATGTGTGTAGAAATTACTAAGGAAGTGGTGTATATATGGAAAATGGAGGACAGATATCCCTCTGAATGACTTTGCCACAGTACCTACCCAATAACATAATAGATTGTAATGAAAAAAAAAAAAAGATCCTTTTAGAGAAGACATAGTATAAGGAATTTATTGGAAGGGTATACTGCCTTAGCAGAAAGTATCTAGTATCACCATAGAAAAATTAAAAGGGCAACCTGTGGCTGGAAAAGACCTATTTCAAATGAAAATAGAAGAGGAAATAGAAGGTCAGTTTATAGTGTAATCTAAGCTCTAGATTATGATATGCTTAGATTTGACTTGCAGAGAAAATATAAAGGCATTTATTCATTCATACAGTAATATTTAAACATATAGTAACCTTTTTTATTGGAATATAATTGCTTTACCAAGTTGTGTTAGTTTCTGCTATACAACAAAGTGGATCAGCTATATGTATCTGTGTGCATATATAGCTAGTCTTCCCTCATGACTCAGACGGTAAAGAATCTGCCCGCAATGCAGGAGACACGGGTTCAATCCCTGGGTTGGGAAGCTCTCCTAGAGAAGAGAATGGCTATGCACACCAGTATTTTACCTGGGGAATTCTATGGACAGAGGAGTCTGGCAGGCTACAGTCCATGGGGTCGCAGAGAGTTGGACACGACTGAGCAACTAACAAACGTATATCCTCTCCCTCTTAAGTCCCCATCCCATTCCTCTAGGTCATAAGAGAATTGAGCTCAGCTCCCTCTGCTATACAGCAGCTTCCCACTAGCTATCTATTTTAACATGGTAGTGTATATATCGGAGCAGGCCATGGCAACCCACTCTAATATTATTGCCTGGAAAATCCCATAGACAGAGAAGCCTAGTAGGCTGCAGTCCATGGGGTCCCTAGGAGTTGGACATGACTGAGTGACTACACTTTCACTTTCATGCATTGGAGAAGGAAATGGCAACCCACTCCAGTGTTCTTGCCTGGAGAATCCCAGGGACGACAAGCCTGGCGGGCTGCCGTCTATGGGGTCGCACAGAGTTGGACACGACTGAAGAGACTTAGCAGCAGCAGCAGCTGCAGTGTATATATCAGGGGTTTCCCAGGTGGCACTAGTGTAACGAACCTGTCTGCCAGTGCAGGAGATGTAAGTCATGGGTTTGATCCCTGGGCTGGAAAGATCCCCTGGAGAAGGGGATGGCAAACCACTGCAGTATTCTTGCCTGGAGAATCCCATGAACAGAGGAGCCTGGCAATTGCAGTGTATATATCAGGGGTTTCCCAGGTGGCACTGTGTAACGAACCTGTCTGCCAGTGCAGGAGATGTAAGTCATGGGTTTGATCCCTGGGCTGGAAAGATCCCCTGGAGAAGGGGATGGCAAACCACTGCAGTATTCTTGCCTGGAGAATCCCATGAACAGAGGAGCCTGGCAAGCTACAATCCATGGGGTCAGAGAGTTGGACATGATTGAGAGGCTAACACTTTCAGTGTGTATAAAAATATGTAGCAATCCTTAAAAGCTATTGTGTGCTAAGTCGCTTCATCCTTTGAAAAGCTATTAAAAGTGTCTAAAGTTGGGCCAATAACAGAAATAGCTGTACACAATGACTGTTGCCTTTTCTTTTTTCTTGACTGCATAATTTAAAGGATTTTAAACACTCTTTTTTTCAATTATTTATAACTATGTTGTCATATAATTCCTGTATGCACAATGTGTATACTGATTGGAAAAATTATCAGCTTTTCTATTTTCAGGCAAGATCTGAGCAGCAAAATGTTGGCTCATTTTAACTTTAGAAAGATGGCTTAAGAAGAAATAAGCTCTAAGAACAGTAATAGCCTCAGGTTGTTACTTGGGTCCTGTGGAGACTAACAAGGAGGCCACCTGTAATGTATTTACAAAACATTCTAGAGTATCACTGCCTTGTGTGGTGATGTGAGTAGAATCTAAAATCATTGAGCATGTCACTCTTCTACAGAGTTCTTTAGTCCTGAACATCCCCAGTTTAGAGTGACTCCTATAAGGTCCATTAAGTGAGAAAATTCTGATGACTATTATAAAGGGCATTTAAAAAATTGTTTCCAACTTTCCATGGCCATTTCTTTGTTGTTCACACACAAACAGCTAACATATAAAAATGTCACTCATAGCAGCTACATATTTAGGAAGGATTTAGGGTGAAAATAAGGAATGCTATTAATGAAACTGGGCTTCTCTTGTGGCTCTGCTGGTAAAGAATTTGCCTGCAATGCAAGAGACCTGGGTTCAATCCCTGAGTTGGAAAGATCCCCTGGAGAAGGGAAAGGCTACCCACTCAGTAGTCTGGCCTGGAGAATTCCATGGACTGTATTGTCCATGGGGTTGCAAAGAGTCAGACATGACTGAGTAACTTTAACTTCACTTCACTAATGAAACTATGTAATAATAGTTGCAAAAACCACCAGTTCAGTTCAGTCACTCAGTCATGTCCAACTCTTTGTGAGCCCATGGACTGCAGCATGCCAGGTGTCCCTGTCCATCACCATCTCCCGGAGTTTACTCAAATTCATGTCCATTGAGTCGGTAATGCCATCCAACCATTTCATCCTCTGTCGTCTCCTTCTCCTCCTGCCCTCAATCTTTCCCAGCATCAGGGTCTTTTCAAACGAGTCAGCTCTCCACATCAGGTGGCCAATGTGTTGGAGTTTCAGCTTCAGCATCAGTCCTTCCAATGAATATTTAGGACTGATTTCCTTTAGGATGGATTGGTTGGATCTCCTTGCTGTCCAAAGGACTCTCAAGTGTCTTCTTTAGTTCAAAAGCATCAATTCTTCAGCGCTCAGCTTTCCTTGTAATCCAACTCTCACATCCATACATGACTGCTGGAAGAACCATAGCTTTGATTAGGCAGACCTTTGTTGGCAAAGCTATGTCTCTGCTTTTTAAAATGCTGTCTAGGTTGATCATAACTTTTCTTCCAAGGAGTAAGCATCTTTTAACTTCATGGCTGCAGTCACCATCTGCAGTGATTTTGGATCCCAAGAAAATAAAGTCTGTCACTGTTTCTACTGTTTTCCCGTCTATTTGCCATGAACTGATGGGACCAGATGCCATGATCTTTGAAGCCAGCTTTTCCACTCTCTCTCACTTTCAGCAATAGGCTCTTTAGTTGTTCTTCTTCACTTTCTGCCATAAGGGTGGTATCATCTGCATATCTGAGGTTATTGATATTTCTCCCGGCAAACACTACCAACAGTCTAATAAAAGATGAAAGCTGTGAATAAAAAAAGATGGCAATTTTGGGGCTTCCTTGGTGGTGCAATGGTTGAGACTCTGAGCTTCCATTGTAGGGGGCACGGGTTTGAACCCTGGTTGGGGAACTAAGATCCCACATGTCATGTGACATAGCCAGGGAAAAAAAGATGGCAGTTATGTGTGACAGTTAAGTGGAATTATAGCAATTTGGACTACTTTAGCTATGTTAATCATTACCTTTCTGTAGTTTACATGGGATCAGTATTAATGTATACAGATCCGTTTTAGGCTTAAAATTTCACATGTTTTCTATAGGCCTGTGTTCAGTTCCATTGTTGCTTTAACAAATTACTGCAACCTGTGGCTTAAAACAATAGAAATTAATTTTCTTACCGTTCTGGAGGCCAAAGTTCAAGATACTTGTTTTTCAGGGCTAAAATCAAGGCATCCACAGGGCTTGTTCCTTCTGAAAGTTTCAAAGGGAAATCTGTCCCTTAAACGTTCCACTTTCTGGTAGCTGCTAGCACTCCTTGGCTTGCAGCCATGTTACTGATCTCTGCCTCTGTGGTCACACTGTGTCTTCTGTAGTCAAATTCTTCTCTACTTTCTGCCTTAAAGGACACCTGTGATTACATTAGGGCTCCCTATTTCAAAATGCTTGATTTAGTCACATCTGCAGAGCCCCCTTTGCCTTATGTGGTAACATTTACCATTTCTAAAAATAAGTCTTTAATATTATGACATCCAGATTTATTTGGTGTTTTATAGATGTTATAATATTAAAGAATTTTTTTTAGAAAACCACTAATGACACAAGCAGCAAGAGAAACTGATTAAAAGCCAGATAGGAACTTCTGCATTAATATCAAAATCTAAAAGTGTCTAGCTTTCTAAATCAAATACATCTAAATGATCCTGCCCAAAAATAATATTTTGCCTTGATTTCTGGGTATATCATAAATGGGTACTATAGTAGGCTGAATAATGAATGACTGTGCTCAAAGACGTCCACATCTTGATCTCTAGAAACAATAAAGCTGTGAATAAAAAAGATGGCAATTTTGGGGCTTCCTTGGTGGTGCAATGGTTGAGACTCTGAGCTTCCATTGTAGGGGGCACGGGTTTGATCCCTGATTGGGGAACTGAGATCCCACATGTCATGTGACATGGCCAGAAAAAAAAAGATGGCAGTTATGTGTGACAATTAAGTGGAATGATAGCAATTTGGACTACTTTAGCTATATTACTTATCTTTTATTCTGTCCATCTTCCTCTATGAATATGTGTATGTTCTTTGTCTTTTATAACATTGACATTTTTAAAGAATGTAGCCTTCACTTCCTTTTTTTTTCATTGTTGGAATTTTAAAAACTTGGGATATAATTCAGTTGTGCCATACAATTCATCTTTAAAAGTATATAATTCAGTAGTTTTTGTCATATTTATAAGACTGTGAAACCTCTTATCTCATTCTGGAACATTTTCATCACCCCCCCCCCAAAAATACCTTTAGCAGTCACTTCCTATTCCGCCCCACCCACCCCCATCACTAGCAACCACTAATACAGCTTCAGTCTCTATGGATTTGCCTATTCTAGACATTTCAGAAAATGGAGTCATACAATATGTGACCTTTTATATTCTGTTTCCTTCTGTTAGTATGTTTCTAAGGTTCATGGTTTATCATGAAGCAGTACTGAATACCAAGTAGTACTAGATAATAGTTCGTTATATGGACTAATAACATGGCTGAACACTACTCCATTGTATGGATATATCACATTTTGTCTATCCATTTACCATTAGATGAACATTTGGGTTGCATTCACTTTTTGGCTATTATGAATAATGCTACTTTGAACATTGTTATACACATTTTTGTGTGAACATACGTTTGCTGTTCTATTGATATACACCTAGGAGTGGAAGTTCTAGGTCATATGATGGGTCTTTAACTTTTTGAGGAACTGCTCACTCATTTTTTATTCCTTTCCTGAGAAATTCTTCCCCCTCTTTGAAAATTCAGGGCAGTGATTCTGGGGTTAGGATGGTGAATGTTTTTTTCAACTTCAGATGTCCTTCCAGAGATCTGTTATTGAGAATAAATTGAAAGCCTGGCATGGTGCTCCTCTCTTGACCTGAAAATGAAATACGAAGATGATCTGACCTAGCAGGATAGTTCTTTTCATTTGTAGTTAGTGGGTTTTAATGCTTTTAGTTTTCTGTTTAAGTCTATAAAGAGATTGTTGGCAACCTTAGTTGTTTTAGGAGGTAAGAATGCTTCTTAATTTGAATGTTATTTATCTCTTCTAATGGCTTAGCAAGGAGAACTGGGAATGTATCCAATAAAGGCTTTTCACCTTTTAAAAAACTATGGAGAAAATTGCTCTATATGTAGCATTAGTCATATCCTTTCAAGTGGAAGAAAATATTTAATATTTAATGAATTTTGTTAGCATAATTATTTTGAAGGTGTGATGGCAAACCCAGCTAAAACCATGGGTATAAAATTTTTTGGGCTTTATTTTAATATTTATAATAATTGTTCTACCTGATTGGGAAAAAATGAATTTCTAATTCAAACACTTAATCATAGGTGAGGAGATCTTTAAATATCTTAAGAAGATGATAAAATATAAGATTTAATCCAAGATAAGGGTATGAATAACAGTTGAAGAATTTTGTGAAATGTCAGAAAAGGGCTGGTAGACTTCAAAGACCATGAGATCAACTCTGTCTTTAAGTTATGAAGTCTCTACTATACAAAATAAGTATTAGAATCCTTGAGAAAAATCCAGGAATGTCTTAGCTAAATAATAAAAGCTTTATCAGCTAGAATGACATTACCAAAAATGTCTTGAGATGATGCAACTGTTTCAAGAATGGGTAGGCAAACTTTTAACCCTAAGGAGATTTAGAACTCAGTTTAAAAATATTTGAGAATCAAAATTATGGTATGAATGATTTTATTCTAACAAAGCAGTACTTATTTTAAAATATACTTGTTTCTTAAGCCGTTACAGTAACATGTCAGTCTTTTGATTCCATTTTAAATGTTATAATCATGTTATTAATTTATCCTTATAATTGTTAAATAGAAATCTTACCAATTTTATATACATTGCATGAATATTTGTGAAAACATAAGACTTAGCATATTTATA
>SJYC01007379.1:0-36994 GCA_006408675.1 Madoqua kirkii | reverse complement strand
TGTGAAAACATAAGACTTAGCATATTTATACATTTGTTTGATTTAGCCAGATTACTTTAAGTACTAGGAATCTTGTGAGATAAATGAAATGCCTAAGTAGAATATCTCAGGGTATTTAACTAAGTTTGTAAATGCAACCAAATATAATTTCAAACTCTTAAAAATAATCTTTGGTTGGATGTTAGACATTATTAATGTAATGCTAAGTGCTTGACTTTTTTCCTACAAAGTATTAGACTTTGTTCTTTTTTTTTTTTTTGCTTTAAAAAAACTGTAGTTAATTTACAATGTTATGTTAGTTTCAAGTATACAGCAAAGTGATTCAGTTACACATATATATATACAGATGTTCTTTTTCAGATTCTTCTCCTTTAGAGGTTATTACAAAATACTGAGTATACTTCCCTTTGCTATATAGTAGGTCTTTGTTGTTTTCCTGTTTTATGCACAGCAGTGTGTGTACGGGAGAAGGAAATGGCAACCCACTCCAGTATTCTTGCCTAGAGAATCCTATGGACAGAGGAGCCTGGTGGGCTGCTGTCCATAGGGTCGCACAGAGTCGGACACGACTGAAGCAACTTAGCAGCAGTAGCGGCAACAGCGGTGTGTGTATATTGATATCAAACTCCTAATTTATCTCTCTCCTCTCTCCCCCATCCCCTCTCTTTGGTAAACATGTTTGTTTCATATGTGTGTCAGTCTGTTTCTGTAAATAAGTTCGTTTGTGTCATTTCTTTAGATTCCACGTGTAAGTGATATATATCATGTGACATTTGTCTTTCTGAATCTCAACTTAATGAGATAATCTCTAGGTCCATCCATGTTGCCGCAAATGACATTATTTCATTCTTTTTATGGCTGAGTAGTAGTCCATTGTATATATGCATCACATCTTCTTTATCCATTCATCTGTTGATGGACATTTAGGTTGCTTCCGTGTCTTGACTGTTATAAATAGTGCTGCTGTGAACACTGGGTTGCATGTATCTTTTTGAATTAGAATTTTCTCTGGGTATATGTCTAGGAGTGGAATTGCAGGATCATATGGTAGTTCTATTTCTAGTTTTTCTGAGGAAACACCATACAGTTCTGCATAATGGCTGTACCAATTTAACATTCCCACTAGTGTAGAAGGGTTCCTTTTTCTCCACATTCTCTCCAGCATTAATTGTTTATAATTTTTTTTTATAATGGCCATTCTGATTGGTATGAGGTGACACCTCATTGCAGTTTTGATTTGCATTTCTCTAATAATTAGTATGTGGTCATCTGTATGTCAGAGAAGGCAATGGCAACCCACTCCAGTACTCTTGCCTGGAAAATCCCATGGACGGAGGAGCCTGGTGGGCTGCAGTCCATGGAGTCACAGAGTCGGACACGAATGAAGTGACTTAGCAGCAGCAGGAACATCTGTATGTCATCTTTGAAGAAATGTCTATTAGGTCTTTTGTCTATTTTTTTATTACACTGTTTGTGTTTTGGATATTAAGCTGTTTGTATATTTTAGAAATTAATCCTTTGTCAGTTGCATCAGTTTCAAGTGTTTTAACACTTCCATTCTGAGGATTGTCGTTTCATTTTCTTTATGATTTCCTTTGTTGTGCAAAAGCTTTTAAGTTTATAATAGGGCCCATTTGTTTGTTTTTATTTTATTACTCTGGGAGATAGATCCAAAAAAATATTGCTGCAATATATGTCAAAGAATGTTCTGCCTGTTTTCTTCTAGGAGTTTTGTAGAATCCAGTCTTACATTTAGGCCTTTATTCATTTTGAGTTTATTTTTGTGCGTGATGTTAGAGAATGTTCTGATTTCATTCTTTTACATGTAGCTGTCCAGTTTTCCAAGCACCACTTTATTGGAGAGACTGTTCTCCATTATTTATTCTTGCCTCCTTTCTTGTAAATTAAGTGGCCATAAATGCATGAGCTTATATCTGGGCTTTCTAGTCTGTTCTATTGATCTATATATCTGTTTTCGTGCCAGTAACATACTTTTTGATTACTGTAACACTGTAGTATAGTCTGAAGTCCGGGAGTGTGATTCTTTTAGCTTTGTTCTGCTATCAGGATTGCTTTGGCTATTCGAGGTCTTTTGTGTTTCCATACAAATAAAACTTTTTTTGTTCTAGTTCTGTGGAAAATGCTATTGGTAATTTGATAGGGATTACTTTGAGTTTGTAGATTGCCTTGGGTAGTGTGGTCCTTTTAACAATATTGATTCTTCCAGTCCAAGAACAGAGTGTTTTATGTGTTATCTTTCCATCTGTTTTATGTTGCCTTCAATTTCTTTCATCAGCATCTTATAGTTTTAGTGGACTTTGTTCTTGTAGGCAACTATTTGTGGACTAGAGCCTTACAAGGCTTGGCTTTCAGCTTCATTGGAATAGATTTATAATAGGCATTATGCTATTGTGTAATGAAATAAAAACAAAAATAAACAAATGGGCTTCCCTGGTGGCTCAGAGGGTAAAGCGTCTGCCTGCAGTGTGAGAGACCTAGGTTTGATCCCTGGGTTGGGAAGATCCCCTGGAGAAGGAAGTGGCAGCCCACTCCAGTACTCTTGCCTGGAAAATCCCATGGACGGAGGAGCCTGGTAGGCTACAGTCCACAGGGTAGCAAAGAGTTAGACACGACCAAGTGACTTCACTTTTTAGTGCTACTAGAAGGCAATGGCACCCCCCTCCAGTACTCTTGCCTGGAAAATCCCATGGATAGAGGAGCCTGGTAGGCTGCAGTCCGTGGGGTTGCTAAGAGTCAGGCATGACTGAGCAACTTCCCTTTCACTTTTCTCTTTCATGCATTGGAGAATGAAATGGCAACCCACTCCAGTATTCTTGACTAGAGAATCCCAGGGATGGGGGAGCCTCGGGGGCTGCCGTCTATGGGGTTGCACAGAGTCGAACACGACTGAAGCAACTTAGCAGCAGCAGCAGTGCTACTGCTAAGAAGTGACCTTCTCTGTTCTCCACTAAATGTTTTCAGGGTTCTTCTCTAGCGGTTAGATCTCAAATGACTTCTACCCCTTTGTAAACTCTGGGAATTGTTCAGTTTACAACTCTCCCATTATTGTTAGTCTAGCCTTGTGGAGTTTGCCCTATGCGTGCATGGCTTGGTGTTTAGTTTGCAAGCTCTTTCTCCAGTAGCTTGCTCTTCTCCAGTATTATGCCCTGTGAATTCCTGCTGCCTTAGACCCACTCTGCTAGAATTCTCTCTTTCTGAGCTGTGGTCTGAAATGTGCCTTTAGTTAGAAAGTGGCTCAGCAGTATAGAATCCACCTGCAATGCAGGAAATGTAGGTTCAATCTCTGGGTCAGAAAGATCTCTTGGAGAAGGAAATGGCAACCCACTCCAGTATTCTTGCCTGGGAAATCCCGTGGACAGAGGAGCCTGGCAGGAGACTGTCCATGGGGTTGCAAAGAGTCAGACATGACTGAGTGACAGTCCGCTGCTTCACAGTACAGTACTTCAGGCTATTGTAGGGCTTATCTCATTTCTTTCCCCTGACTCAGGGATCACAGAACTGTAACAATAGTCATCAGTGTCCTGAAAGCAGCTTATTATCTATCTATCTATATGTAAATCTTACAGTGATTTCTGAAAACACATTTTAGATTTTGCTCAGAGATAGCATACGTCACATCTGCGAAGCAAGCCAAGCCAAGCCAAAGTCAGTAAGCTTTGCTGAACTCTATAGGAAAGCGTAACAAGAACGAGAAGAGGATAATTGTGATCAAGTAAGACAGTCTACCACGAGAGGTATTAAAACAAATCATGGTAGTCTGTTACCTAAGTATGTCACAAAGAAAAGTATGTTAATGGCAATGATGATTATGATGATAGTAAGTGTTCAGTAAATGCTAGCTATGTGCCATATGTAATTTAGCATTACTAAATTTGTGTTAATTTGTGTTAATTCTCTTAAGACTCTTAATAACCTCCTGAAATAGTTATTATAAAGTGCCTCCCTCCAATGTGGGAGACACGGGTTCAGTCCCTGGGTTGGGAAGATCCCCTGGAGAAGGAAATGGTAACCCACTCCAATATTCTTGCCTGGAAAATCCCATGGATGGAGAAGCCTGGTAGGCTGCAGTCCATGGGGTAGCAAAGAGTCGGACACAACTGAGCAACTTCACTTTCACTTTCACTTTCACATATATAAGGAAATAGAAGTGTATAGAAGTTAAATTTCTTGTCCAAGTTAAGTTGTAACATACAGATATGAAATGAGGAAGTCTGGCCAAACTGTGGTTAATATAGTATACTATATTCTTTCTTGACATAATGAAGGTTCTCAGGAATTTCACAGTGAAGAAATCTGTTTATCTTTATTAGACCTAGTATTTCATTTTTATTTTGGAGCTTGTAACACTATTCATGATGGAGAGGATATCTGTTACCAATTGATTGGCCAGTGTTCTATGGAATACATATGCTATAAGTTGCTGATGGGTAAAAACAATATCCTATTGGTCTGTATAGTTTGGAAATTAGAGCGCTAACTTTGGTGTCAAACAGATGTCCTTTTCTCCCAGTTTTTGCTGTTTCTTGAGGCTTCCCAGGTGGCTCAATGGTTAAGAATCCACCTGCCAGTACTGGAGATGCAGGACATGAGGGTTCAGTCCCTGGCTCAGGAAGATTCCCTGGAGAAGGGAATGGTAACCCACTCCAGTATTCTTGCCTGGGAAATTCCATGGACTGAGGAGCCTGGTGGGCTACAGTCCATGGAATTGAAAAGAGTTGGACATGACTAAGCAACTGAACACACACACGCATGTACTCTTAAACTCCTAAGCCTCAGTTTCTTTATAAGGTAGGAAAGAGTTTCTATTTCTTAAATTTAAGGACAAATGGAACACAAAGCTTTTAGCACAGTACTTGGTAAATGGTAGGAGCCAAGTAAGTCTTTAACTGTGGTTTTTCTTCTTATTGTTGTTCACTTCTAGGTCACATAGCTGTTTCAATAAATGTTGAATTAATCTATTAGTTTTCAGTTACATTGTGTAACATTTTAACCTTATCTGTAGTTTTCAATTTGCTTAAAATGTATATAAAGTATGTATATAGCATGAGTATGTTTGATAATATATCTTCTGGTAAACTTTTAATATTCACATGTGCTACATGGTTAGAAGAGAGGTTGAAATGTTGTCTTTTTTAATTTTAGAGTCATACTACTACATTCCTCCATTAGTTGGTGTTGTTTTCTTGGCTCTGACTCCTATCTGGATTATAATAGCTGCCAAGCATCCAGCCACAAGGACAGTTCTCCACTCGGCTGGGAGCCTGTCATAACTGCTATGGTTATAAGTAGGTTAGTATTAAAGTGTGTGTGTTTGTGGGCTATTATATATGCATGTATCTGTGTATATATTAAAGCAAACCAATTGCCTATTTTTATTTCTCAGGTCTGTCATTTTATGTAGCCAACTCTTTATTGTCCCAGGTGATTGAGATATAAGTGACAAGGATTATTTAAATCAGTAGATGCACAGAACCTCATGTGCTCCCAGTTTCATACCTTTCCCCAACCACATCCTAACGAGACTGATGATTAAAATCTAGTGGTGTTTTTATCTTTGTGTGAGTTTTAACCTGACAAGAACATTGCTTATTTTAAGTTGCTCAGGTAAGTATCAGAAAACCTTTGAAATGTACAAACTGTTGGATTACTCCACTTCTAGGACTCTGACAGGACTTAAAGATATACTTATGGATATATGCAAATGATTTGTAAGAATATTCATCACAGTGGAATTTTTAATAACAGAAAGAGAAGAATAATTGTGAATAATGATTTCACTGTTCTAATAAAGCAAAACCTAAATATTTTACCAAAAGTTGGAATGTTATCACCAGATTGGCAGGAGAGGGCAAGGAAGGGAATTATGAAGGGACTTCAGTGGGGAGGGAAGAGAAAGAGAGACTAAATGCTCATCCCATTGTTGGACATCATTAGGTAAATGTCTGAAATTAAAAATCAAGGAATAGCAGTATAAACATACTGTTTAGAGGAGTAAATGTCAGAAGAAACAGTTGAAGTTAAAAAGAATTGCTAGTGGAGAGCAGGATGTGGGGTTGGGGCTAGGAACTATTTTATATGCTTTGTGATACTTTCACCTTTTAAATGATGCATATATGTTTGTTCAATAAAAATACAATTTAATAAAAGTGAAGCACTCTTGCCTGGAAAATTGCATGAATGGAGGAGCCTGGTAGGCTAAAGTCCATGGTGTTGATACACACACACGCATGTACTCTTAAACTCCTAAGCCTCAGTTTCTTTATAAGGTAGGAAAGAGTTTCTATTTCTTAAATTTAAGGACAAATGGAACACAAAGCTTTTAGCACAGTACTTGGTAAATGGTAGGAGCCAAGTAAGTCTTTAACTGTGGTTTTTCTTCTTATTGTTGTTCACTTCTAGGTCACATAGCTGTTTCAATAAATGTTGAATTAATCTATTAGTTTTCAGTTACATTGTGTAACATTTTAACCTTATCTGTAGTTTTCAATTTGCTTAAAATGTATATAAAGTATGTATATAGCATGAGTATGTTTGATAATATATCTTCTGGTAAACTTTTAATATTCACATGTGCTACATGGTTAGAAGAGAGGTTGAAATGTTGTCTTTTTTAATTTTAGAGTCATACTACTACATTCCTCCATTAGTTGGTGTTGTTTTCTTGGCTCTGACTCCTATCTGGATTATAATAGCTGCCAAGCATCCAGCCACAAGGACAGTTCTCCACTCAGGCTGGGAGCCTGTCATAACTGCTATGGTTATAAGTAGGTTAGTATTAAAGTGTGTGTGTTTGTGGGCTATTATATATGCATGTATCTGTGTATATATTAAAGCAAACCAATTGCCTATTTTTATTTCTCAGGTCTGTCATTTTATGTAGCCAACTCTTTATTGTCCCAGGTGATTGAGATATAAGTGACAAGGATTATTTAAATCAGTAGATGCACAGAACCTCATGTGCTCCCAGTTTCATACCTTTCCCCAACCACATCCTAACGAGACTGATGATTAAAATCTAGTGGTGTTTTTATCTTTGTGTGAGTTTTAACCTGACAAGAACATTGCTTATTTTAAGTTGCTCAGGTAAGTATCAGAAAACCTTTGAAATGTACAAACTGTTGGATTACTCCACTTCTAGGACTCTGACAGGACTTAAAGATATACTTATGGATATATGCAAATGATTTGTAAGAATATTCATCACAGTGGAATTTTTAATAACAGAAAGAGAAGAATAATTGTGAATAATGATTTCACTGTTCTAATAAAGCAAAACCTAAATATTTTACCAAAAGTTGGAATGTTATCACCAGATTGGCAGGAGAGGGCAAGGAAGGGAATTATGAAGGGACTTCAGTGGGGAGGGAAGAGAAAGAGAGACTAAATGCTCATCCCATTGTTGGACATCATTAGGTAAATGTCTGAAATTAAAAATCAAGGAATAGCAGTATAAACATACTGTTTAGAGGAGTAAATGTCAGAAGAAACAGTTGAAGTTAAAAAGAATTGCTAGTGGAGAGCAGGATGTGGGGTTGGGGCTAGGAACTATTTTATATGCTTTGTGATACTTTCACCTTTTAAATGATGCATATATGTTTGTTCAATAAAAATACAATTTAATAAAAGTGAAGCACTCTTGCCTGGAAAATTGCATGAATGGAGGAGCCTGGTAGGCTAAAGTCCATGGTGTTGATAGGAGTTGGACACAACTGAGTGACTTCACTTTCACTTTTCACTTTCCTGCATTGGAGAAGGAAATGGCAGCCCACTCCAGTGTTCTTGCCTGGAGGATCCCAGGGACGGGGGAGCCTGGTGGGCTGCCGTCTGTGGGGTCGCACAGAGTCAGACACGACTAAAGTGACCTAGCAGTAGCAACAGAAGTACTTTTACAATTTGAGTTTTTATTTTTTTAAAATATACATGTTTAAAAATGTTTCAAAGTCTGTATATCAACATGGTAGCAGTATAACTCTGAATGATGTAACTATGGTTGATTTTTATTCGTTTTGTTTGTTTTTCTATCTTTTCTATAAGTCTTATTGCCTAGGTAATACAACTATTTAAAAATGAATTCTAGCGAGTGTTCCTGTTTTCTGGACAGCATTATCTATGTGTTTTGGCAGGGAAATTTATTCTTTAACACGTAACTACTTTATTCTAGGAAAAATGTATTTTTTAAAATTAGGGCTTAAAATAGTAAAATATTTCTAAGGATAACTATTTTTAGACTTTATAGTATACTGTTTTATGGGGGAACTCCTAGAAGAGTAAGCATATTAAGCCTTTCAGTTATTCAAGAACTAAAATAATAAAGATTTAAAAATAATTTCCTAGTATTAACTATCCGGTAGTGGGAAGTACATTGGATCTGATACTTTGACCATCAACCCTAATCCATGACAACATATAGTTCATTTATGGATTTAAACAACAGGATCCCATGAAATACTGGGACCGACACTGTTTTATATAATACTAGGTAGACCAACAGACTGAAGTTAACTAATTGATAATTGTCTTGGAAACAACAAAAAAAATCTCCAAGCTCTATTGAGATATTAATAGTATGTGTCTTGCCACTATATAAAAAGAAAAAAGTATGTTACTTTTTGGACCTCTGTTCTGCAGGTCAGCTCCTCCTCTGGCTACAACTCATTGTTTCAACTTAGCAATGATAAGACACTGTCATGTACTATATCTAATGTGAACAGAATAAAAGTCACCCCTTAGTGGCTTGCTTACTTCAAATGTAAAAAAATACTCTTAAAAATTTTTTTTAACTATAAAGATAATTAAATGCACATGATTTTAGAAAAACAAATAAGCAAAAATGGATTTAAAGTTACCGTGAATCTCCTGTCAGTCTCAGCCCTAGGGATAGACATTATTAGTAATCTCTTATATGTCCTTCCAGACGTTTTAGTGCACTGAAAGTATGTTCTTTTTTTTTATTTTTACAAATAGCATATGTAAATATACAGACCAGAAGGAGAGCCCTGAAATGTGGGGCTACAGCTTATGCCATATTTTATTATCAACATTTTACTTTTGACATTGATTTTTACTGTTAATATCTTTTCTTTTTATTCAATTTTTAAAATAGCTAAATATTTATTTTTAAAACTAGGAGTGTTTATATATAAAAAACAATTTCAAATTAGTCCATTTCCTTTCCTGTTCCCTAAATTACATGATTTTATATCTTTCAGCATTGGAGGCCTTATCCTGGACACAACTGTATCTGATCCAAACTTGGTTGGGATTGTTGTTTACACACCAGTTATTAATGGTAAGAATTACTGTTTCATAATGATGTGATATCTTTCGGTATTCTTAAGTATGAACAGGAATCTTTGAATTCAGAGGTCTCTCTTTCATTTTATTTCTATCCATTTAGTAAATAAATAAATGTTCTATTTTGTTTTCAGTACCAGGTTGTTGCGTGTGTAGAAATTACATTCCATGTTCTCAGTATATACAGAACATATTTTTGAAAAAAACTACTTCATCTCTAGATATTAATTTAAGAGTCAAACATACTTGATTTTTAAAGTTAGTGTGCAGAATGAAAAAAAAAAAGAGTCACTTACTTGAGTTTGACCCTTTGTGACCCCACTTACTGTAGATCCTCTGTCTGTGGAATTCTCTAGCCAAGAATACTGGAGCCGGTAGCCGCTGCCTTCTCCAGGGGATCTCCCAACCCAGGGATTGAACCTGGGTCTCCTGCACTGGAGGCAGATTCTTTACCATCTGAGCCACATAGGATACTTCAATCGTCTGTTATTATTTACTTTGGGCTTATCTTATATGCTATCTTACATCATTTTGTTGCTGCCCTCATCAGTTTTTGTGGCTAAATTAGATTTAGCTAGATTTAAGCATTGCTGAAGTCACCTCAGCCCATTAAAATCTATCATTCCTCTGCTGATCCTTTTCAGGTCTGCTTTATGTTTTTTCTTATCTATAAAATGGGAATTATAATGGTTAAATTCACAGGGATTGTTTTATGAATTCCTTTTAAAAAAAGATAATTTTAATCCAGTCCCACTGGCTTTAGGGCTGGCTGTCATTAAACTGGATTTCATGATAACCTAATTCAATATAATTTAAAATAATTCTACCTAGAGGAAACTATATCAAAGGATATCTGCATTTAATATAAATCACTTTTTATATATTTATGGATAAGAAAATATGTTCTACAGAGGCAAATTCTCTAAAATCTAATTTCATATCTAAAATTTTTTTTAATTATTTATTTTCCTGCATCCAGTCTTAGTTGTGGCACATGAGATCTCCATTGCCACACACCAGCTCTCTAGTTGTGGTTGTGGGTTCTTAGTTGCTCTGAATCGTGTGGAATCTTAGTTCTCCAACCAGGGATGGAACCCATGTCCCCTGAATTGCAAGATGGATTCTTAACTGCTCAGCCACCAGAGAAGTCCCCATATGTAACATTTTTACTTAACATTTTAATTTTTCAGTAAATGAATAAATTTACCCTAGAGATGCCCCTTCCAGCTTTCCTGATACCAACATTCTCCTTGCCTGTAAAATCTACAGAACCATTTGATTCTACCTGGCTCTTCATCCTCTTTGAATAGATAATGACCAAACCTTGTCTATTTGTACATTAACATAATTTATTTGTCCATTTATTTATATAACAAGTATGTCTTACCACTAGTCCACTAATATCTCAGTCCAGCCATCAGTCAAGTAATAAAGTAGCCTTCTTGACTCACTCCCTATTCAATACAAATTGAATGTCACTAGAAGACTGGTCTACCTTAAGCATTGTTTTTATTACATTAGTTTTAAGATAATGGGATTTAACAGTGATTTTCTCCTGCCTGTCCAATCAAATTAGAATTTTTCTCCCTAGCTCCCTAGCTATCAAGACTCTCCCTATATGCGTACAACTATATTATTCATCATGATTTGATTCTTGTATTGTAGCCGTACAGAGATGTAATTTTCACTGCCTGGAATAGCTACTACTTTCTTTCCCCCTATTCAAATCCTTTTCAGTGACTATTATTTGATGAGTTTACTAGGATAAATATTATCCAATAATGACTGTTAGAACTGTGTTGCCCAGCTAGAACCGTGCTGCCAGCATTTTAATGAGAAATTTAACTTAAATTACAACCCCTTTGGCAGTAAGGTTTTAGTTTCTCTGTGATTTCACCTTCCATAAGAAAGTTTGCTAAAGAGCTATCTTTGGAAGTCTGTGTATGGTTTGGCATGGTGGTAAATCTTTTTTTTAATCTCAGTAAGTAAACCTCTTAGTTGAGTATCACTATAAACTCTTTCTAGTGTTAAATGCCATTTATTAAAAACATTGATAATCATTCCACGTTCCTCAGAAAAAGTGGAACTTCTGAGAATTGAATTTCATTTAAAATGTGCTAAGGCATGTACTATTTAAGATTCCTGTTTTGTCATAGTCTTTATCATATCATCATCATCATCATTTGCTATTTACTATGTGGCAAATGACTTTTAGGTCTTCTATGCATACTATTTAATCCTCAAATAAAGATGAGGACTCATATCTAGGGTATCCTTTAAATTTTATTAACATCTCTTAGAACCAGTAATGTTTTCTAAAATATATTCCCTGTAAGAATAGTTCTCTATATGTTAATAAGTATAATTTGAAAAGTGAGTTCTGTGGTCAGCTAAGTTTGGGAAACATTAGGTTAAGAAGATTTCTTTTCCACAGAATTTCATAAAGCTTTTCCTTGCTAATATATGATGTGAACCTCCCCTTCTGGTACGTATGTTGGCTAGGAGTTAGAATTTCTGAAGCTAACCTTCCTTCTAACCTTCTTTCCAGACCATACTTTGAGAACTAGGGAATTGCAATCCACTCCAGTACTCTTGCCTGGAAAATCCCATGGACAGAGGAGCCTGGTAGGCTACGTGTAGTCCATGGGGTCGCAAAGAGTCGGACACGACTGAGCGACTTCACTTCACTTAATCTAGGGCTTATTATATCTTTATCACAGTCTCTTTCAAACAGCAATATACCACCTTACATAAAGGATAAGAACCTTATCTCTTATCCTTTATGTATAAGAACCTTATGTCTTATCCTTTTGCAATTCCACTCTTTCTTATGAGCTCTTTTTGTCATACATTTTACTTCGTTATAACCCTGTAACATTTTTGCTTTCCACAGTTATTTTTTTTAAAGATTAAAACTGACAGGTTGGTATCTTTTTATATTTCCCTATATATTTAACAGTTTCAGCACTCTTCTTTTCTTTCTATAGATTCAGATTTCCATCTAGCTTTGTTTTCCACCTGCCAGAAGTTCCTTCAGTGTTTGCTGTAGGGCAGCTGTGCAGAGAAGACAGAGGCTTTAGGCCAGTACCTCCCTGCTTCCTTCTCCTTCCTCTTCCTTTACCCTTCTTCTGACCACTAAGAGTATCTACTCTTAACCTCTACTCTTAACCTTTCTACTTGTATCCCAGAAGAAGAGTGGACTCTTTCATTTAAGACTGGCCAATTCACCTTTGCTAATTCACAATTCCGTTACACCCCCACTGGTATTTTTTTGGTATTTAATAACTATCTTGTACACCTGTGGCTGATTCATGTCAATGTATGGCAAAAACCACCACAATAGTGAAAAGTAATTAGCCTCCAATTATAATAAATAAATTAATTAAAATTATATTTTAAAATATGAAATAGCTAGCCAACAAATTAGATCAGTGTCTGCTATGTACAGCTAGCAGTAAGCCAAATTCCCTCTGTTATCATGATGCCTGTAGCTTGATTGAGATAGTGGCTATTTATGTTACAGAATGTAAAGAGCAAACAATTAGTAACTGTTCTGAGCTCTTGGTACCTTATCTGTTGGATGTTACATGACAGGAGACAGCACATATGAAGTGCAATGCTGTGGCTGCCATGAAAACCGTTTACCCGAGTTAAAATGAACTGTTTTACTTGGGGCTTTTACAATAGAGTAATTAAAAGACTTCCATTTAATATTAATTTTTGAATTAAAAATATGCAATTAAAAACACTATTTATTGAAAAATCTGTATCAGTCTTTATTGATCTGCAATACCTCTTTTGTATGTGACAGATTTCATATGTGTGGATATGTATGGTGGGAGCAAGTGTGTGTGGTTATCAGTTTAAAGAAGTCCCCCTCAATTCCTGATTTGCTAAGCATTTTTAATAATAAATAATAAAATGCTGAATTTTATCAACTTTTCTGTTTGTTCATATAATGTAATTATATTTTTCCTTCATTTATTTGTTAATGCGCTATATGTATTATTTTCAATTATTAAGTCAGTCTTATATTCCTAAGATAAATCTGATTTTTTGGTGATGTATTTTACACATTTAACATTTTGCTGGATTTGGTTTGCCAGTAGATTGATATCTTTTTATATTTATTTTGATTCTCAAGATTGGCTTACAGTTATCCTTTTTTATATTGTCATTTTTGGATTTTGAATGCAGAGTTATGCTAGTCTCATTATGTGAGTTTTTAAAAATGTTTTATTGAAGTATGGTTGATTTACAGTGTTGTGTTAGTTTCAGGTGTACAGCTAAGTGAATCAGTTATACGTATATCTACTCTTTTTTTTTTTCTTTTTTAAGATTCTAGAGTCTTTTCCCAAATAGGCCATTACAGAGTACTGAGCAGAATTCCCTGTGCTATACAGCAGTTTCTTATTAGTTATTTTATATAGAGTAGTACTCTTCTTTTGTAACATAAGATTAATGCTATGAATTTATAAGTACTACTCTAGGTACCTCCCACAAATCTCAATATGTTGTGTTTTCATTTTCATTAAATCCAGAATATTTTAAAATTTCCTATGTGATTTTTTTTCTTTGATTTGTGGGTTATTTGGAAGAGTATTGTTTACTTTCCAGCATTTGGGGGAATTCTCAGATATCTATCTTTTCCATTGTGGCCAGAAAACATACTTTATATGTTGCAATTATTTCAGATTTATTGAAACTTGTTTTATGGCTCCATCTGTGTGAATGTTCCCATGTGTATACTTATAAAAATTATGTATTCTGCTGTTGTTGGGTGGTGTGTCCTATAAATGTCCTTTAGATCAAGTTGATTGATAATATTGTTAAAAAACTTCTTCATTGCTTTGATTTTTTATCAGTGTCGTCTATCAGTTGATGAGAAAAGAGTGGTAAAGTCTCCAAGTATAAACACAAACTTGCTCATGTGATCATCTCTATGAGAGAGGGATTGTTTTCTCTGTTTTACAGGAAGGCAGCTGAGGCACTGAGAAGCTAAGCAGCTTGGAGGTGGGAGAGGGTGGCTGACTGGGTCACTTCACTATTGGAAGATTGGGGTGGAGTTGATTGGCAATGTTATGGGGAGCCCTCCAAGTATGAGTATCGAACCTCTGCTCTGGGATGTTAGACTCCTCCCTGCCCCTTGGAGCAAAACAAAGGTCTGAAGGAATCCCACTGTTAATTATGCAGACTTCCAGTTTATCCTTATTGTCCATCAGTTCCACACAGTGTCTGGTGTCCTTGAGGCCTGAGTCTCTCTTGTTCAGTTTCTACAGAAAACATTCCTTTATTCTCCCTCTTGAGCAGAACAGTTATGAGAATGATGAGAGATTGCAGACATTTGGTTACTCCATTCATTCACAGGCTTTTATTTTTTATAGTGAAAACTTTTATGTTTGGAATCAGCCAGCTGGACTCAGTTTCAGTTCAGTTCAGTTGCTCAGTCGTGTCTGACTCTTTGCAACCCCATGAATCGCAGCATGCCAGGCCTTCCTGTCCATCACCAACTCCCAAAGTTCACTCAGACTCGCATCCATCGAGTCAGTGATGCCATCCAGCCATCTCACCCTCGGCGTCCCCTTCTTCTCCTCCCCGCAATCCCTCCCAGCATCAGAGTCTTTTCCAGTGAGTCAACTCTTCGCATGAGGTGGCCAAAGTACTGGAGTTTCAGCTGTAGTATCATTCCTTCCAAAGAAATCCCAGAGTTGATCTCTTTCAGAATTAGATGACCCCAATTTTGTTGCTGTTGTTGTTCAGTCATTTAGTCATGTCCCACTCTCTGCGACCCTATGGACTACAGCCTGCCAGGCTCCTCTGTCTGTGGGGATTCAGGCAGGAATATTGGGGTGGGTTGCCATTTCCTTTCTCCAGGGGATCTTCCCAACCCAGGTTCCCTGCATCGCAGGTGGATTCTTTACCATCTGAGCCTCCAGGGAAGCCTTCATATGAGAGAGGGAGTCAGAAATGGATGCAGTTTCTTTCTCTATTTTAAAAACGCACTTATTTATGTATTTAAGTTTTGGCCATGCTGGGTGTTCATCGCTGGGTGCACGCTCTCTCTGGTTGTGGTGGGCGGAAGCTCCTCTCTAATTGCAGTGTGCAGGCTTCCAGTTGTGGTGGCTTCTCTTGCAGAGTGTGGGCTCTAGGGCGTGAGGGCGCAGTAGTTGTGACTCAGAGGCTTTCGTTGCTCTGTGGCATGTAGGATCTTCTCAGACCAGGAATGGAACCTGCGCGCCCTGCACTGGCAGGCAGATTCTTAACCACTGGGCCACCGGGGAGGTCCGGGATGGGACTCCTTGCTGTGTGCCACCAAGGGTGGCTCCCTCAAGTGTCCTGTCCTGCCTGAGTCTATCTCACAAGCACTCATGGCATGCTTGCAGAGTAGTTGACAGTGGGTGTATACTGCCCTTGTGTCCAGGGTTCACAGCTATTCTTAATGATTATTTTAGCTCATGCTCAGAATTCAACAATTTGAAATTTTCAATTGTTTTCTTCATACTTGTTTTTATGGCCACTATCTCCTTCTCTCATATTCTGTCAAAGTAGGAAGAGTTTGGGTGTCCTAATTCAGCCTGAGGTACTTACCACCCTTTGGAATTAATTTTGCTCTTGGCATTAACTCCTCTTCCTCAGAGTACATGAGAGGATAATCTAGGTTAAGTTATCTTTTCCATTGTGGCCAGAAAACATACTTTATATGTTGCAATTATTTCAGATTTATTGAAACTTGTTTTATGGCTCCATCTGTGTGAATGTTCCCATGTGTATACTTATAAAAATTATGTATTCTGCTGTTGTTGGGTGGTGTGTCCTATAAATGTCCTTTAGATCAAGTTGATTGATAATATTGTTAAAAAACTTCTTCATTGCTTTGATTTTTTATCAGTGTCGTCTATCAGTTGATGAGAAAAGAGTGGTAAAGTCTCCAAGTATAAACACAAACTTGCTCATGTGATCATCTCTATGAGAGAGGGATTGTTTTCTCTGTTTTACAGGAAGGCAGCTGAGGCACTGAGAAGCTAAGCAGCTTGGAGGTGGGAGAGGGTGGCTGACTGGGTCACTTCACTATTGGAAGATTGGGGTGGAGTTGATTGGCAATGTTATGGGGAGCCCTCCAAGTATGAGTATCGAACCTCTGCTCTGGGATGTTAGACTCCTCCCTGCCCCTTGGAGCAAAACAAAGGTCTGAAGGAATCCCACTGTTAATTATGCAGACTTCCAGTTTATCCTTATTGTCCATCAGTTCCACACAGTGTCTGGTGTCCTTGAGGCCTGAGTCTCTCTTGTTCAGTTTCTACAGAAAACATTCCTTTATTCTCCCTCTTGAGCAGAACAGTTATGAGAATGATGAGAGATTGCAGACATTTGGTTACTCCATTCATTCACAGGCTTTTATTTTTTATAGTGAAAACTTTTATGTTTGGAATCAGCCAGCTGGACTCAGTTTCAGTTCAGTTCAGTTGCTCAGTCGTGTCTGACTCTTTGCAACCCCATGAATCGCAGCATGCCAGGCCTTCCTGTCCATCACCAACTCCCAAAGTTCACTCAGACTCGCATCCATCGAGTCAGTGATGCCATCCAGCCATCTCACCCTCGGCGTCCCCTTCTTCTCCTCCCCGCAATCCCTCCCAGCATCAGAGTCTTTTCCAGTGAGTCAACTCTTCGCATGAGGTGGCCAAAGTACTGGAGTTTCAGCTGTAGTATCATTCCTTCCAAAGAAATCCCAGAGTTGATCTCTTTCAGAATTAGATGACCCCAATTTTGTTGCTGTTGTTGTTCAGTCATTTAGTCATGTCCCACTCTCTGCGACCCTATGGACTACAGCCTGCCAGGCTCCTCTGTCTGTGGGGATTCAGGCAGGAATATTGGGGTGGGTTGCCATTTCCTTTCTCCAGGGGATCTTCCCAACCCAGGTTCCCTGCATCGCAGGTGGATTCTTTACCATCTGAGCCTCCAGGGAAGCCTTCATATGAGAGAGGGAGTCAGAAATGGATGCAGTTTCTTTCTCTATTTTAAAAACGCACTTATTTATGTATTTAAGTTTTGGCCATGCTGGGTGTTCATCGCTGGGTGCACGCTCTCTCTGGTTGTGGTGGGCGGAAGCTCCTCTCTAATTGCAGTGTGCAGGCTTCCAGTTGTGGTGGCTTCTCTTGCAGAGTGTGGGCTCTAGGGCGTGAGGGCGCAGTAGTTGTGACTCAGAGGCTTTCGTTGCTCTGTGGCATGTAGGATCTTCTCAGACCAGGAATGGAACCTGCGCGCCCTGCACTGGCAGGCAGATTCTTAACCACTGGGCCACCGGGGAGGTCCGGGATGGGACTCCTTGCTGTGTGCCACCAAGGGTGGCTCCCTCAAGTGTCCTGTCCTGCCTGAGTCTATCTCACAAGCACTCATGGCATGCTTGCAGAGTAGTTGACAGTGGGTGTATACTGCCCTTGTGTCCAGGGTTCACAGCTATTCTTAATGATTATTTTAGCTCATGCTCAGAATTCAACAATTTGAAATTTTCAATTGTTTTCTTCATACTTGTTTTTATGGCCACTATCTCCTTCTCTCATATTCTGTCAAAGTAGGAAGAGTTTGGGTGTCCTAATTCAGCCTGAGGTACTTACCACCCTTTGGAATTAATTTTGCTCTTGGCATTAACTCCTCTTCCTCAGAGTACATGAGAGGATAATCTAGGTTAAGGGATCACTTTCTTGAGTGTTTTTTTCAGTCTTATGCTAATTTCTTTAGTAATCTTGTCAAGGAATGTTTAACAGGAGGATTCCTACATGCTGTTTCTCATAAATCCTCTGTTCCTTATCAAGTAGAGCAGCATCTGTTCCCAGGACTGTCATTGTGTCAGACAGGCTTGGGTCTCCTTCAGTAAACATTCTCCTTATGACAAAACTGCTTAGTCTCAATCCTCTTTCTTGAGATATGGATTGTCTCCTGACTTTGTGACCATTATTAATCCCTCATTCCCTTGGTAACAGTTGCTGTACATTTGGTTTTCTGATCTTTATCATTCTTGAAAGAAATTTCTTGTACAATAGCCTATATATACTCACAGAAAGATCATTAAAGCACCTTTGCTCCATCAGAGCTTAGGTCCCCATGTCTTTTTTGTTTTTCTCTTTCTCTCTCTGGCTAATTCTCTGGAGCGTAGAAACTCATCATGCTCATTCCTGCCTGGGCTTCCAAGACCCCCTCGAGAAGTCACCCTGTGCCTTTATCCCCTCGAGAGGGCTCACTGTGCCTTCGTGAGTGATGCAAACCCTATGTCAAGGGCTTTATTGGTTCTCTGCATAAACCAGGGAATATCCACCTCTTTCTCTCTTTCACTTTCTTATCTTCGACTCCAGACCGCCAGGTTCCAGTCCATTAAAGGACTCCCAAAAAATCTGAGAAGACATGTATCAAGCCTTATCTTTTTGAATAAATTTATTAAGATAATAATGTGAAACATATTGTTACCTAGTTTTACATCTTGATTGCAATAGTAATTTTTAAAAATTACTTGCTCTGCTTTCAGACCAAACAGTGAGTTAGATTTGAAAAAATAATGAATGAGTCTTTCATAGCAGGAATTTTACGCCTTTGGAATATCTACATCAGCATCAAATAAATCAACATTTCAGAAGAACTCTTTGTTCTGTCTTATTGGCCCAGGAGGTGACGCAGAGATATAAATTCAGTTGAATTTGTGCACATTATTGAAAATACAAAGCTAACTATCTTATTTGTTTCTTCTTCTGTTTCAGGTATTGGTGGTAATTTGGTGGCCATTCAGGCCAGTAGGATTTCTACCTACCTTCATTTACACAGCATTCCAGGAGAATTGCCTGATGAACCCAAAGGTTGTTACTACCCTTTTAGAACTTTTTTTGGTCAGGTAGGTGCTTGTGGATTTTTGCATATTTTATTCCTGGAACTCTTTCTCTCTGTGAGTAAAGGCAGACAACATTTGTTGAATACACATTTTGTTTATGAATGTTGCCCACTTTTCTGTTTCTGAGAGCCAGATAGATTTTAAATAGAGTAGATTTTGTTCACTAAATCTTAGCGAACAGCAACAACAAAAGACTGAGGATCAATTCTGCAATTGTTAAAGAACTTTGTATAGTTTCCTTTTTCATCTTTCTCTTGAATATCTTGTTTATAAGTTAGGAAAGAAGAACCTTGTGCATATAAGAAAACATTTTAGGTGATTTAGGGAAGCATACTCATTCATGGACTTCCCTAGAGCCACTCTTCATGGCTCAGCTGGTAAAGAATCCGCCTGCAATGCAGGAGACCTGGGTTCACCCCTGGGTTGGGAAGATCCCCTGGAGAAGGGCATGGCAACCCACTGCAGTACTGTTGCCTGGACAATCCCCATGGACAGAGATGCCTGGCGGGCTACTGTCCTTGGGATTGCAAAAAGTCGGACACAACTGAGCAACTAACCACATAGCACACACTCTCATACATTAATCTATTTGACCTTTCTAAATGTAGGCATTTGATCTCCAACAAGCAGAATGAGAGGGGATAACCTCAGTTACAAGGACATTGTTACCTCCCAGGCATATGATATCCAAAAAACTAAACCACAATTTTATTTTATTTTTGACTGCACTACATGGCGGGCATGCAGAACTTATGCAACCAGGGATCAAACCTATGCTCCCGTGGAAGCTCAGAGTCTTAACCACTGGACCACCAGGGAAACCTCTAAACCACAATTTTAAACCTCACAATTCTTGAAAACATTTTGTTCTGATAAAAATACATGTATTGTAATAAGTATAACTTTTGAATGAGGTTCAGAAATACCCAGTCTTTTAATAGCAGTGAAAGACTTCTAAAGGAAAAATAAAATTAAAACATTTAATGACCAAAAAACCTCTATTAGAAGATGATTAGGTATCATTTAGTTATTAAAGTGATCAATAATAAGGAATTAAATGATGTAGGAAAAAGTACTTTCCAGTACTTTAAGAACTTCATATTTTTTCTTTTGTCTTCCCTCTGTTTTTATAATGTTATCTTCTGTAAATGGCACTATTTCATTCCTTTTATGGCTGAGTAGTATTCCATTGTATATAACACATACCGCATCTTCTTTGTAACCATTCCTCTGTTGACAGACATTTAGGTTGCTTCCTTGTCTTGGCAATTGTAAATAGTGCTGCAGTTAATTATTACTTACTATTGCTATAAATTGGAGTGATCCAGAATAAGGCATTTGCTTCTATGTGAGAATTTAGCAACAAAACAAATCGTTTGTATTTCTCTCTTTAGTGTTACTTCCATGATTGTAAAGCTATACTAGATATCTTACGAAATGGTTTTGTGGTTCAGAATTTTCACACTAGCATTAAAAACGATCTGCCCTGTATACTTCCAGCCTTCCCAACCTATTTCTCATTCTTTTATATGCCTTTTACTTTATCCATGATTAGGTACTGGATGGCCCCTCCTTCTGGAGTGTCCTCTTTTCCTTTTCTTGGCAAATGGCTATTTACCTGTCAAAAAGCCATCATTGCTCTTTTAAGTCCGTCCTGTCACTGCTTAGGTACTCTTTCTCAACTATTCCATTCCTAATCTTGCTGTATCCTTGAACTGTCTCTTATACACATCTTTAAAGTATAACTAAGTCTAAAAGCACAAGAAATATTTTAACATTTTAAAAATCAGCTGAATGCCTTCATATTGATCTTCTTAAAAACAATAACTTTTAATACGATTTGATCAATAGACCTATTGGATTCCTATTTTCTAGATTCTGTGTCCTCTCTCTCTCCTCTTTTTTTTTTTTTTTTATTCTCTTCTTTAGTATGAATGTGTCTTGGCAGATAAATTCCTGAGGAAAAGTGCTGCATAGGAGAAAAAATTTTGAGTCTTTGCATGTTATAAAATGCTTTGAATAGGTTGGCTGGATATAAAATTCTGTTTCTTTTAAATTTTCTTTAAAATTTTGAAAGCAAGGAGAAAGCTTCCTTGCTTTTTAACTTCTCCTGTTACTGTTGAAAAGTAGAGCGGATGCCATTCTCACTGCTGATCCCATGGTACAAAACTACTTTTATCTTTCTAGAAGTTTCTAGAAAGAAAATCTTTTCCTTTTCCCTATTGTTTTTAAATTTCTTCTGGTACTTATCTATGAGTTTTACAGTAATATACCTAAGTTTCTAGTTCATGTTTAATTCCCTTTAGACTTTTGCTAACAAAAGTTGAGGATTTGGGGGCTGATATAATGCTATATCTTTCCCATATGGTTATATCACAGTTTGGGGTTAAATTAGTAGTCAGTGTTTCTGTCATTGGGTCTGTCTAAACATTGTTTGGGCTTCCTTGGTGGCTCAGGTGGTAAAGAATCTGCCTGCAGTGCAGAAGACCTGGGAGATTCCTGAGTTGGGAAGATCCCCTGGAGAAAGGCATGGCAACCCTATAGTGTTCTCCAGTGCTCTTGCCTGGAGAATCCCCATGGATAGAGGAGCCTGGCAGCTACAGTCCATCGGGCTGCAAAGATTCAGACATGATCAAGGGATTAACACACACAAGCGTTGTCTACTACAGAGCCAGATGATGCACTATATTTCCTTTTTGTGTATTTTATTTTTCTTAGGGTTAATAATCACTTCTTTTTTCATTTGCCTCATTTTCTGAAACTCATCCTTAATTTTTTCCAACTGTTCCATCTTTATTTTGGCTTTTTAGCCATGGCTTCTTGCTAAGCTCTGTAAGACTTAGCACCTCCTACTTTGAGAAATCCTAACTTAAGAGATGCATTCAAACAATTTTTTGAAAAGATATGGCAAAACCAATGCAGTATTGTGAAATGGAATAAAGTATTAAATTTAATAAAAAAAAATTTTTTTTAAAGATATCATATGAATTTGGCCTTCAAGGGGTTTGTAGGAGTGGGACTGGAGGATAAGTATATGGAATTATTCACATTCTAGTCGGAAGAAACTGCATTGACAGTAATAATGTTAACCAAATTAACTGACATCTACTATGTTACCTATATGACCAGTGTGGTTCTAAGTGCTTTACATGTAGAGATTTATTTTATTCTCACAAGTGCTCTATGAGATTTGTTTTTCTGATATAAATCAGTGATTTTGAAAGTGAAGAACATGCAAAACAATGCATTGTTTACATAAAGGAAAGATTAAAACTTCTGTTTATGTATGTCTACCTCATTTGTAAAATATTTCTTCTGTTTTTATGATTGATTTACAATAAGCATATTATCACAGTGTTAAGTAAAGTATACTTATTTATACTGAAGGACTGCATAAGCTAAATCTTTTGCAGATTACTGAGTAAAAGTATAGAGATGATAGAGCACAGAACTTAAGTCAGAAAATGAAAGTAATTCATACAGCAGATCTAACTAAAAGAAGAGAAGATGAGAAAAGGTTAAAAGGGTAAATTAGGGCCAATGTAAAAAGGCCTTAAATGCTCAACAAGGGAGACAAGAATCTACTCATAAAGTAACAAAACCCTTGTGACCTTATTGATGTTTTAACTTTGCCATAATGATTTATAGTGCTTGAGATTTTATTAGATGTCACCTATCAAATCATTCATTCATTTATTCCTTCAGTTCAGTTCCGTTCAGCCTCTCAGTCGTGTCCAACTCTTTGCGACCCCCTGAATCGCAGCACACCAGGCCTCCCTGTCCATCACCAACTCCCGGAGTTATTCCTTCAGTAAGCCTGAATTCTATTCATGATACCAGATGCAGGTATGGGCTTTAAATCCCAGGATGCGTAAATTCAGGCCCTATACTCAAAGACTCACAGCCTGAAGAGAAGGCTGCTGAACAAATAGCTGTATTATAATGTCATGTAATATAAATAAATGCTGGAAATAGCTATGCATAATTTGCTGTCAGAGGTTGGGAAAAAAGCAACTAATCCTATCTGGGGAGTAATATTTTTTTACTGTTCAGTAGGGACAGAACTTATTTCAAATGCGTTTTTACTACTGGCTATCTTTATTGCTGTATATGCTATGGTCATTTATTATAATTTATTTTCTCCATGTATGTAAGTGTTATGAAAAAAGATGCTTTCCTCAGTCTGATGGGAAATATTTAAGAGACCATTCTTTGGTCTATTAAACACACCATTTTTAGGGTAAGTTCCTATTTGTAACTTTACCTCTTTACCTCATGAATGGATTTGACATTTATCTTTATGGTTCTTTGCCAAGATAGTGTCATGCACCATTTCACTTAAGTTAATGAAGGATATAAGACATTTATCTGAATTTATACAAATATTAGATCTCAACCTTATTCTCACAGTACACCTATATGTCTTTTGTTAGCCTCTGATGTAAATTCTGATTGTGGGTACATGCTCAGTCGTGTCCGACTCTGTGACCCCAGGGACTAGGGCCCTCCAAGCTCCTCTTTCCATGGAGTTCTCTAGGCTTGAATACTGGAATGGGTTGCCATTTCCTTCTCCTGGGGATTTTCCTGACCCAGGAATCGACCCCCTATCTCCGGCATTGGCAGATGAGTTTTTTACCACTGAGCCACCTGGAAAGCCCAAATTCTGATTAATAAAGTTTGAAAAACTAGAGTTAAGTAAGGAAAGAGTAATTACTAATCTCATTGTGTCTCCAAACCCCCTCTGAAAAGTGGGAGGGATATAGACAGTCCAACTTAAATGATTTTTCAACTTTATGGTGTGCAAAAGCAATAATGCATTCAGTGGAAACCATAGTTCAGGTTTTGAATTCTGATAATTTCCCAGACTAATGATACTCAGTATAATCCTGTCTTAAGATGTGGGCTGTGACAGTGAGCCGCAGCTCCCAGTCGGCTGTACGATCATGAGAGCGACCAGCCAATAAACCAGTCTACTTAAGACCATTCTGTACCCAGACAACCATTCTGTTTTCACTTTCAGTACAGTAGTCAATGAATTATATCAGCTATTTAGTACTTTATTGTAAAATAGGCTTTGTGTTAGATGATTTTGCCCAGCTGTGGAATAATGTTAGTGTTCTGAGCACATTTAAGGTAGGCTAGGCTAAACTATGATGTTCAGTAGGGTAGTTGTATTAAATGCATTTACAGTGTTTTCAACTTACCATGGTTTTTTTTGGATGTAACCTCATCATAAGGTAAGAAAGATATGTAGTAGTACCTGCCTCATAGGCACTTTGGAGGATTAAATGATTTAATTACTTAGCTTCATAAGTGAAGTCGCTCAGTTGTGTCTGACTCTTTGCGACCCCGTGGACTGTAGCCCACCAGGCTCCTCTGTCCATGGGATTCTTCAGGCAAGAATACTGGAGTGGGTTGCCATTTCCTTCTCCAGGGGATCTTCCCAACCCAGGGATCGAACCCAGGTCTCCTGCATTGCAGGCAGACGCTTTAACCTCTGAGCCACCACTTGGCTTCATAGTATATGCTATATGAGTGTTGGCTGATGCTGTTGTTATTGTTACTGTTATTAAACATAGAATTATAAATGGTGAGTCATTCATCTCTGAGTGACAATTGAAACTTTTTTTAATCTTGTAGTATTGATTGAATTTTCTTATGTGTCTTTTACAACTTTCATTTTTATGAGTTTGTGTTTTTATTTCTCCCAAGAATTGGATACCTGCCAGAGAAGATCTTTGTTTTTGTACCTGACATTGTATTATTCCAATGGAATAGTTTAGAATCTGCTTGTAAATTCTCAATTCAAATCTTCATGCTCCAGCACTAACATATCTAACATACACATGAGCACACACACTCACGTATCTCTGTGGACCTTTCCCTGCCTACTTCACTTAATCCAAATATGGAAGAATAAATAAAAACTTTTCAAAGATGAAGAATTCTTTACCACTTAAGACATATATTTTAATATTCTTTACTCAACTGACTTCCTTTTTTGATCTAGGTTTAAACTTATATTCAAAATCTTGGTAGCAGTCCCAGCTCTTACTTAAGTATTTCAGTCCATACCTATCTTCCCATCACTAAAATCTGTATTTTGATTAGCTATTCCTTAGTAAAATTTTCTCGGAGAAGGCAATGGCACCCCACTCCAGTACTCTTGCCTGGAAAATCCCATGGACAGAGGAGCCTGGTGGGCTGCAGTCCATGGGTCACTGAGAGTCGGACACAACTGAGCAACTTCACTTTCACTTTTCACTTTCATGCATTGGAGAAGGAAATGGCAACCCACTCCAGTGTTCTTGCCTGGAGAATCCCAGGGATGGGGGAGCCTGGTGGGCTGCCGTCTATGGGGTCGCACAGAGTCGGACACAACTGAAGCGACTTAGCAGCAGCAGCAGCAGCAGCAGCAGTAAAATTTTCTAATGCATGCTTGATTTTTCTCTATCTAGATTCCTACCTCCTTGAGGGTAGAGACCAAGCCTTTTGGTATTCTCTCAAGACATGCTAGAAAGGTTTGGTTTGGTTTTGGTTTTTTGATCGGGGTCTAATTGCTTCACAGTGTTGTGTTAGTTTCTGCTGTACAACAAAGTGAATGAGCTGTAACATATATCCTCACCGCCGTCCCACCCCTCCAGGTCATCTCAGCACCAAGCTGAGCTCCCTGTGCTAGATAACAGGTTCCACTGGCTATTTGTTTTGTGCATGGTAGTGTATATATGTCCCTGTTACTCTCTCAATTCAATTCTTGATATTTCAGTCTCTTCTCAGACTAGTATTCTTTAAGGAAACTTCCCCCTACCACCTAATTCCTTACCCAACAAAATGAAGTAAATCCACTTGAAAGAAACTTGATATCAAACTTATTATAATGACATAGTGACAATTCTTTGCAGTATTTTTGCACTTACTCAGATGTCATCTTCCTCGAAGTCTTTCTTGAATACCTAATTTGGTCTAAGTGCCTTTATTCTCTGTTCCCATGGTACCGTGAATACCATTACCCTAGCTTTTCCACATTAATTGACATTATCTGTTCGTGTGTCTGTCTCACTTGTTCTACAGAAAGGGTCTTTATTTTACTCTTTTTTTTTTTCTTTTGTCTCTGGCACCTTGCCGCATCTCTAGTGCTCAATTAATGTTTGTTAAACTAAATGACTATATCTTGCTAGCTCTGTTTCCCTCTTCAGGAAGAGAAAACTTTACAACTGTATTTAGGTACCAGAAATTCCAGAAAAACTGAGAAATCTAACATTTCTCCTTGCTCCAGATTTCCTCTTTTACTGACATAGGTATTTAAAATAAAAGGCAATGAAAAATAAAACACAAAATACCACAAATTCTGTTGGCACTCAGTTAGAATTATAAGGATTGACTGAAATGTTTACAGATGAAATAACTTAAATGCTTAGATATGAAATATAGTGCACTTTCACTTTAAGGGAACATGCAAGGTTGACTTCAAGTGAAGCAGAGTTGGAAATGAGTTGGGAATAGGACATGAGAGTGGTGTGGGGACAGTTTGTATTCTACTTTTGTATATGTTTGAATTTTTACATAGTAAGGAATTTCAAAATGTTATTTATTTACTTGTTTTTGGTTGTGCAGGGTCTTCGTTACTGCATGCAGTCTTTCCCTAGTTGTGGTGGGTGGGCTTCTCATCAAGGTGGCTTCTCTTGTTGCAGAGCTCAAGTTCTAGGGCGCTGAGGCTTTAGTACTTACGGTTCACGGGCTTAGTTGCCTCTCAGCATATGGGATCTTCCCAGACTAGGGATCGAACCTGTGTCTCCTGGTGGATTCCTAGCCACTGGATCACCAGGAAGTCCAGTAAGAAGTTTTTGAAGTTAAGGTTTTTCAGAGCATATTGACTTAGTAACTTTGGTCCTGTAGCTGATTATTTCTTAAAGTAAAAGGTAAACTTGAAATTGTTTGGGACTTAGAATGGTTGAGTTCCTGTCTTTTTTTTGTCCCAGGTGCACATTGACTCCATTTTTTGAAACTGGTTTTTAAATTTAAAAATATACATACTTGTCACAAATTACCTGTTTAGGTATTTATCCTGTGTCTTGAAATTAGAAGAACCCTAATGAATGTGCTTTTGTGATGTGACGTTAAGTCTGCATAAAGTCAGTAGGTGTGATGGATTGTGGTCTTACTCTTGTTCCTGCCTGGAGCCCAGGAGCAGCCAGAGTAATTGGAATATGTTAAGGCTGGAGTAATGTGCCGAAAGCATTCAGTTTAGTTCACCACCAGCAACACTGCATTTTGAGTTTTTTTTGTTTGTTTTCTCAACATTAAGAATGGGTTGGCACCAAACTGACCATGCTGATCACCCATTCTACCTTTTGTGCCATCAGTCAGCATTTATGAGACTGCTGGCTATGGCTAAGGGTACAGTTGCTGGCTTTAAACAGGAATTTTTCATCTGCATCAGATTAGCTCATGGAACCCACAACTTTGATTTCGTAGAACCAGAGTGTATACTTTCTTCTACAGACTTAGAAATGATTGAATTCTTTCTCGCCAAGCAGTCATTTCTTCTGCCTTCACATCTTATTTATTCAGATGCTCCATTGACTGCTCAGAACCTGTTAATTTGTTAAATCAAAAGCATAATACAGTATTCCAGGCTATGATGGACCTTGATGACCTTCCTTCTAAGATGTGCAAAAGGGAATTTTGGTATCTCCTCAGGGTTTTCTAATTCACTTATTTGCCTCATTCCCTGCAGTCTTTTTCAAGGATACAGTACCTGGACAGCATAATACACCTGAGAAGGTACAAAGATAACTATCAATCAAATAAGCAGACTGATGATCTCTTCATCAAAGAAAGAACAGCATTCATTGCAGCTTATTTCCCTATGTAATTTAAAACCTCTACTAGTTCACTTTAGTGTTTGAAATCCTAAATATGCTTCCTTTGTCTGTGAAGAGATAAAAGCTTAAACTTTGGATGACAGAACCTACAAAAGGCAAAAAGATAGGCCCATATGGAGTATATTAATATTTGTTCTGCTATAAAATAGTTCAGTGGGAAAGAAAAATGAGACTTTTCTAGCCTAAGGGCCTATTAAATTCCAACAAAGTATTTGTTAATATAATTCAGAAAGAATGAAGCACAACCATTTCAAATGAAAATTTTAATTCCCTCTTTTAGGCACCGATTGTTTCATATTCAAAATTAGTTTGCTAAGAACGTTTCTAAACTCCTAGCAGTACTAAATACCATGGGAAATTCTTATGAACATTTGTGGAAAACCTGACTGTGTCTGTTTTTTAACATGGGAGAGGCAAAATGTTTCCCTTCAGTGGTGGAATGATGAATTCTCAACTCGTAAAGGTGAAAATGTAAATACCAGGATTTTACCCACTGTATAATGCTCATAATCTTCCAAGCATGGTGCTAGTCACTGTACAAAAGAAATAGAAGATATTGTCCCTGCCCTGCACAGGGTTGTCTTAGCTGTGGGAAATGAGATTTAAATGCCTGAAATAATTAGAGAGGAGCTGAAGACTTAACCTCCTTATAACAGTAAGTTGTAAGCAATTTCCCATGTACCTTCAGAATCAAACTTTACACTTATGCATGATTTCATTCTTTAAAAGTACTTTAGTAGGTTTAGGGTGGGGGTGGTTTAAAAGGGAAGATCAGAGTATACACTATATATGATGAGAAGCTAGAATTAATATCAGTAAATATGAAATACTTACGCTTGTTTCTTTAAAAATATTTATTTATTTGGCTGCACCAGGTCTTAGTTGCGGCATTTGGGATCTAGTTCCCTGACCAAGGATCAAACCCAGGTGCCCCCCTGCATTGGGAGCACAGAATGTTAGCCACTGGACCACCAGGGAAGTCCCATATACTTCTTATTAATATAATTTTGAAAGCAGAAATCTCTTTAGTTTTTATTGCTGCCTTTTCAGTAGGCAGTGTTTTGTTTTTTCATTTTATGAAAGTGAAAAGTAAAAGTGAAAGCCACTCAGTAGTGTCCAACTCTTTGTGACCCCATGGACCGTGGTCTGCCAGGCTCCTTTGTCAGTGGAATTCTCCAGGCAAGAATACTGGAGTGGGTAGCCATTCCCTTCTCCAGGGAGTCTTCCCAACCAGGGATCAAACCTGGGTCTCCTACGTTGAAGGCAGGTTCCACCAGGGAAGCCATTTTGTACTTACATGCCAATTGCACTATCTTACATTTCCAAGGATGTTCATGTTTTCTCAAGAAAAAATATTCTCAGCAAAGCCCAAGTCCAACTTAAATGAGCAAATGAATGACTCTCATAATAAAATTAATAATCTGAATATTGAATAATGAATTTCCTAAGAAGTGTTTCTGTTTCATAAATAATAGTCCATTTGTTTTGAGATCTGTGTTGGTAACATGAACATGGTCACAGCACAAATGGAGATTAAGAGTAAACATCTTCCATTGTTCATCTCGTAGAACATGCTCGGGGCAGAAATACGGCCCATGGACGTCCTAACAGAAACAGCATCTTAATTGGCAATGTCTTAGTTCTGAAGTCACATTCACATGATTCATTGTCATCATTTTAACTACAAAGATAAATGAATAAATGTTTTCACAGAAGGAAAGTATTTATAAACCTTTTGAATCACCACATATGTCATATTACAAAGGGCAAAGGAAGAAAAGGGAAGATAAGATCAATGTGCAGAACATTGTAGAAACGCCACAGAGCTCTTCATGGTTAGAGCAGAGTCTGAATTTCTGCCCTGCTGCTTATTTCATGACTTTAGTCAAGCTCCGTAACATCTCTGGCCTATTTTTTTCCCCTCCCTCAGAGGATAGTGAGGAGGACTAAGCTAATAGTATACAGCGCTTGGTAGAATTAGCACGCGTTCAGTCGTGTCCGACTCTTTGCAGCCCTGTGGATTGTAGCCCACCAGGCTCCTCCGTCCATAGAGTTTTCCAGGCAAGAATACTGGAGCAGGTTGCCATTTCCTACTCCAAATTATGATTAGAGAGAAAGCATAAACCCTGACTGTCCTGGGCAAAGCAGAAGTAGAGAGACTACAGTGATCACTCAGATCCCTTCTTGCATTTCCAGCAGTTGATTTTGTGAATTCCCACTCCTCCGATAAAGGTGATTTGTTACAAAGCATTATTGTACATAGTTAATAATGTATATACTAATATTAAAATTATCTGGCAACTAAGACAGTATTTGATATTAACGTCCACAATTGTTACTAAGGTAATATTAAGTTCAGTTGGCTTTTATGGGTTAACCAGAGAACCCAGGCAACACATAAAGTGTTATTTTCCTAAAAAATTGTGTGTTATTTTCCTAAAAAATTCAAATAGCTAATTTTGAATTAGTCTGTTTTTATATTAGAAAGGATCTGTTTTTGCATTTGTTTAGCCTAAAGCAATCTCCTTCAGGTTCCCAGGGGCATTCTGTATTCTAATATCTCTGTATTTTACCTAGAAGTCTGATTTACCTATTTCTGCCACACTGTGACTTGTTATTTTACACTGTTCAGCTTTATCTCCTGATCTATGACTTTTGAGAGGAAGAGTACCAATTCCCTTGTATATAAGCCAGCATATCTCCTTATCACCTAAGTCGTTCATTCTAAAAATTTTCCTTCTCTTGACAATTCCCTTCATGAGGTTTGGTGCTCTAGCTTCTTTTTCTATATGTGTATATATATATATATATGTAGAGAGAGAGAAGCATATATATATATATATGAGTTTAAAAATGGTAATAGCAAATACTTATATAACGTATATTCTGAGCCATGCACTATATTCTGAGCCATGCACTGTACTAGGCACTTCAGGTACATGAGCTCACTGAATACTCACCACAACCCAGTGAGGTAAGTTATAACTAGTTTCCACTTACAGATGAGGCAGTTGATGTGGAGAATTTGAGCAACTGGTCCAAGTCCACATGGCAAGATGGATTCTGGATCCAGTGAACGCTGCTGCTGCTGCTGCTAAGTCACGTCAGTTGTGTCCGACTCTGTGCGACCCCATAGACAGCACCCAACAGGCTCCTCTGTCCCTAGGATTCTTCAGGCAAGAACACTAGAGTGGGTTGCCATTTCCTTCTCCAATGCATGAAAGTGAAAGTGAAGTCGCTCAGTCATGTCCGACTCTTAGTGACCCCATGAATTGCAGCCTACCATGCTCCTCCATCCGTGAGATTTTCCAGGCAAGTGTACTGGAGTGGGGTGCCATTGCCTTCGTGAACACTGCTAACCACTGTATTTTACAAGAATACGTTTGACACTGTTTTGCTCTTAGTGAGGGCCATAGTATTGAGGATGTAGTTTTTGAAGATTTACAGCCGCCTCTTCTCTCTGGTTTCATTAGCTCTTCATACTTCTTCCAGTCTGGTGTTCTGCCTCTAAAGGGCATTCATTCCACAGAGTTTACTTAGGATCTGTGCCTACTGAAGTTAAGTAGAAATCCAGGCAAGGACATAAATATATCCCAAGAGAAGGACTCAGTGCTATGGAATTTCAGCAGTGGGAGGTTATTTTTCTAGGTGTAGAGGGAAGCTTTATTTTTAATTTCTTTTTTGCCACACCATGAGACATATGTGGTCTTAGTTCCCTAACCGGAGATCGAACCATGCCCGCTGTGTTGGAAACTCCCAGTGTTAACGGCTGGACTGCTATGGAAGTTCCAGGGAAGTTTTATAATGGATAAAATTTTGTTTCTTGCAATCCACAGAAAATGCCATTCAGCAAAAGGGAGTTGTTATTGTTCAGTCGCTAAATTGTATCCAACTCTTTGCAACTGCATGGACTGCAGTTTGCTAGGCTTCCCTGTCCTTCACTGAATAAATGAGAAAACTCAGGATAGTTCAGTTCAGTTCAGTCGTGTCCGACTCTTTGCAACCCCATGAATCGCAGCACGCTGGGCCTCCCTGCCCATCACCAACTCCCGGAGTTCACTCAGACTCATGTTCATCGAATCAGTGATGCCATCCAGCCATCTCATCCTCTGTCATCGTCCCCTTCTCCTCCTGCTCCCAATCCTTCCCAGCATCAGAGTCTTTTCCAATGAGTCAACTCTTCGCATGAGGTGGCCAAAGTACTGGAGTTTCAGCTTTAGCATCATTCCTTCCAAAGAAATCCCAGGGCTGATCTCCTTTAGGATGGAGTGGTTGGATCTCCTTGCAGTCCAAGGGACTCTCAAGAGTCTTCTCCAGCACCACAGTTCAAAAGCATCAATTCTTCGGTGCTCAGCCTTCTTCACAGTCCAACTCTCACATCCATACATGACCAAGGCAATAGTAATAGTTGTCAGAAATAGTAAGAAAATTTACAGAAAAAGTAAGAATGTTTCTGGAGCAAAGAGTTTATGGATGGCAATAATGGAAAATAAGGTTGAAAATTTCAGATTATGGTAAGATTATAAAAGGGTCTTGAAGTCCAGACTGAAGAGTTCAGTTTATTCTACAGAATGAAGATTTTCAACATTTTCTCCATTCCCAACAAAGTTCAGAGATCTGATACATTCCTCAGATGCAGCATCATATAACGTGGAAGGGCTTGAGCTTTGGTTTCCACACTCATTGCCTGTATCAGGTTGATCAAAGTAATTTCTCATCTGTTTTTTCATCTGTAAAAAGAGGCTAAGGATAGACCTCTACCCTTCCCGGTCCCCGGTAGTGTCTTATTATTATAATATCATCATCTCTTGTGGCTGTGGACTAATGGGGCAGGAAGTATCAGGTTATCAATGAGAGGATCAGAACCTTGTAGAATCTAGTGCTGAATCTCTTTCATGATTCTAAACCCAACTCATTCTTCTAAGTAAGGACAATGTAGCCATATGGTGGCAATGTGGCCATAATCGAAATCCCAGGATAACCACCCAATCAGTTCAGTTCAGTGGCTCAGTCGTGTCCAACTCTTTGCAACCCCATGAACCACAGCATGCCAGGCCTCCCTGTTCATCACCAACTCCGGGAGTCCACCCAAACTCATGTCCGTTGAGTCGGTGATGCCATCCAACCATCTCATCCTCTGTTGTCCCGTTTTCCTGCCCTCAATCTTTCCCAGCATCAGGGTCTTTTCAAATGAGTCAGCTCTTCACATCAGGTGGCCAAAGTATTATAGTTTCAGCTTCAACATCAGGCCTTCCAGTGAACACCCAGGACTGATCTCCTTTAGGATGGACTGGTTGGATCTCCTTGCAATCAAGAGACTCTCAATAGCTGAGCAAGTTAATTGACTTAGCCTTGAGCAAGTTACTTAATTCCTTGGGGGAGTCTTATTGTTCTTGCCTGTAAAATGAGGATAATGTTTCTTCTTTTCACAGTAGTTATAATGTTTAAATACCTGGCACATAGTAGGCCCCTATTGTATGGTACAGTTATGTCTTTTTTTAATTATGAAAGTGAAAGTTGCTCAGTCGTGTCCGACTCTCTGCCACCCCATGTAGTGTATAGTCCTTGGAATTCTCTAGGCCAGAATACTGGAATGGGAAGCCTTTCCCTTTTCCAGGGGTTTTTCCCAACCCCAGGATCGAACCCAGATCTCCTGCATTCCAGGCAGATTCTCTATTGGCTGAGCCACAGGGAAGCCCAAGAATACTGGAGTGGGTAGTCTATCCCTTCTCCAGGGGATCTCCCTGACCCAGGAATCATACAAAGGTCTCCTGCATTGCAGGTGGATTCTTTACCAACTGAGCTATCAGGGAAGCCTTTAATTATGACATTAAGTCAAATCCTATTCCCAGATTCATCTCAAAGGAAAGAGCTAAGCAACGAAGAGATTTTAACAGGTTGTCTGATTTCACGCACATTTTTCCTCCTTCATCAGGATTTAAATCTACCAGGTTCCAACGGGGAAGTAAGGATCCCTGAATTCTTTCTGTGTGACTCTTCTGCCCCTGTCTGTTCATGGGTTTCTGTCTGTCAGCTTGGGTTGAGTGGAAACTGTGAAGAGAATGATAAAGGAAATGTAAAGGGAGACCTATAGTTCCATGGAGTTATTTTTTCTAGTTGTGAAAATGTCTAGTTTAACTTTAGGAGTTGATTAATATGGTGAAAGAGGGAAGTTGAAACAGGTGATCTTTTGAGCTTCCTTTTTAGCCCCGTGTGCTCAGTCACTCAGTAGTGTCTGACTCTCCGTGACCCCATGAACTATATCCCTCCAGGCTCCTCTCTCTGTGGAATTTTCCAGGCAAGATATTGGAGTGGGTTGCCATTGCTTACTACAGGGGATCCTCGTGACCCAGGGATCAAATCCGGGACGTTAGTCCTGGGATTACCTTTTTTGTGATACAATACTGTATTATGCTATTATAGCTTAGATTATAGGATCTTAAAATTGAGACACTTTCCTAAATCCATATTTATGATTCATTCTCTGGAGAGGTATAATTGGGCTCCTGGCCAGTAAACAAAGAAGGTGAAACAACTGCCTGCCTCATTAGAGGCGTGACATGCCAGAGCCCCATTGAGGAAGACATTCAGAAAGAGAGCTCTTTCCATCCTGT
This sequence comes from Madoqua kirkii, assembly GCA_006408675.1. NCBI lineage: Eukaryota > Metazoa > Chordata > Mammalia > Artiodactyla > Bovidae > Madoqua > Madoqua kirkii. Next base: position 2,306 of record SJYC01007379.1, on the reverse strand, counting down.
CAAGCCTGACGCTTTAGGACCAGGGAAGCTGAACCTTCTTTTTCTAGTGTTCTGGTTAAGGGTATTACTCCTGTGCAGAGGAATTTTTACAACATCTGCTTTAAAAAAAATCTTATAACACAGCTATGTGAAAGCACTGACTTGAAAAGCATAAAAACTATCTTTCAAGAAGTTTGTGAGAATGAAATCTTGGTTGGCTGTGACTCTAGGATATTCAGCCAGACAATATTGACCTGAGTGATGCAACCATCAAAATTCTTTTCTATTTAAAAAAAATAGATGTTTAGCACCATTCTTCTTTTTTATCTTAAATATAAGTGTCTGTGTTAGTTCTGCATAACAAAGCTAATCAAACTTGTGATTTTTGTACCATATAGGGAAATACGTAAAAGCAGAAAGTAAAGATTTTTGCATTTTTTAGAATGGGTGTTTAAAGAAAGTCAAAAAATGATGAGACTATCATTCAGTATTTGAAGTGAAAAGACAAAATTGATATTATTGCTCATCATTGTAAAGAAGCTAAGCTGGGAGCAGGCAAAACCTCTGCAAGCAGAGCAACTACTGGTCTTTTATAGGATTTCAGGGATGCATGGAGTTCAGGGATGGGCAGATGTCCAGAAGCTTGAGTAGACGGACGTCCTCTATTGAGGTCCTCTATTGGGTGTGAACACTATTGTTAGTTGGTCCTGAAAGGTGTATTTGTTGGACGCAATGTATTCCTAATTACCTGCTTCAGGAGTAAGGACTATCGTTGATTGACTTCCTTCTAAATACTTTCAGTAAGGCAAGTTGTTTATTGATTGAATGAACATAAAAGGCTTCTTGTTACCATAGCCAAGGAACAGTCTTTTCCTGGGAGTGTGGGGACTTTCACTTTCTCAATCTCCACTTTGTTCCTCACTCAGTCAAAGCTGCATGGTATCATTAAAGATTGTCCAGAACTGCACTTTTGTTGTCAATTCTTCCTGAAAGTAGCGTATCTGATTTTCAATTTGAGTCCATCGGAATCAGAGGAAGGGTCTTTGAATTATTTATTGAAACATCTGATGGGACAGTGCCTGGGTTGAAACATTTCAGACACTGGATAATAAACATTAAATATGAGATAAACAAGACTAATTAGAAGGAACTGCTAATTATAAGAAGGAACTTCACTGTGAATCAGTGGTAAAGAATCCACTTACCAGTGCAGAGGCTCAGGAGATATGGGTTCGGTCCCTGAGTTGGAAAGATCCCCTGGAGAAGGAAATGGCAAGCTGCCCCAGTATTCTTGCCTGGAAAATTCGTGGACAGAAGAGCCTGGCAGGTTATGATCCATGGGGGTCACAAAAGAGTCAGACTTGACTTAGCAACTACACAACAAGAAGGAACTAGAATGTATTTCACTACCATAACCTGAGATTTTTCAGACCTGACCAAGAAAACACATCCCAATGATTTCCTTGGTCTCCAGACTGCCTTTTCTTTTAGCTTAGATAGATTGTTTGATTTCACCTGTAACATTAGCTTGGTATTATATGAAGTGTCAGCCATCATTCCGCTTGGCCAAAAAGAAGTCCAACATCGTTCTTTTATCTGTAACAATAGTTGTTACTTTGCTGGACTTGGTTGGAAGCTGTTTCCTCTGTGTGCTCATCTCTTTGCTCTGAGAATCTTGAGTTAATAATCAGCCTCTGTGAGTCATCTGCTTCGGGAAGTGCTCTGGAGAACTTCAATTGAGGTTCCCTATGGTGTTACTTTCCAGCTCTGTGTAAAGGTCTATTCCATTTTTTCCCCCAGAGAACAGAAGAGTATGTTGCTAGTTCAGGCTCATTCAGAGATTATGTATTATTCATCATCATAGACTCAGCATCCAGTCCCTGCCTGGTACAGTAAATATTTATAAAATGAATATTCAGCTTTATATTATTCTTGGACTATTTTTGGCATTTCAGTTATGTTTCTTCATTTAGAGTCTGATCTCACTGAAAGCAATAACCATGTCTTATTCTTCTCTTGCTGCGCCAGAAAGCTCATCACAGTGTTTTCTGTGTTAGATATAGATAAATATTTGTTAAATTGGATTCAGGATGTATTGAGTGTACTTTGTTTGGGTAATAAGGCAAATACTTGACAAGATTCCTCATCTAAAAGAGAGAATAAATCCGTTGGAGTGGTGAAATATATACATAAAATTACTTGAATATGATGCTATTTTTAAAGAAGTATTAAATGTTTAGCAAATACAAATAAAATATTCTGTAATTGACTACTTAAGTGTTATAACTAGGTTTTTTGGAAACAGCTTAACCACTTAAATAGAATGC
>SJYC01007378.1:0-12246 GCA_006408675.1 Madoqua kirkii | reverse complement strand
AATAGAATGCCAAACTTTATTGCTTTTAATGGATTTTTAAATTTTATTTTATGTTAGAGTAGAATTGATTTACAATATTATGTTAGTTTCTGGTGTACAGCAAAGTGATTCAGTTATACATATATCTATTCTTTTTCAGATTCTTTTCTCATATAGGTTGTTAGAGTATTGAGTTGAGTTTGCTGTGCTATACAATAGGTCCTTGTTGGTCATCTTTTTTATATATAGTAGTGTGTATATGTTAATCCCAACCTCCTAATTTATCCCCTCCTCCCTTCCCCTTTGGTATGATGTTTGTTTTCTAATTCTGTGAGTCTGTCTCTGTTTTGTAAATAAGTTCATTTGTATCATCTTTTTTATTCCACATGTGAGTGATGTGTTTGTCTTTCTCTGACTTACTTCACTTAGTATGATCATCTTTAGTTGCATCCATGTTGCTGCAAATGGCATTGTTTCATTATTTTTATGGCTGAGTAGTATCGATTGTTTATAGGTACTACATCTTCTTAATCTGTTCATCTGTCAGTGGACATTTAGGTTGCTTTCATGTCTTGGCTATTGTAAGTAGTGCTGATGTGAATATTGGGGTGCATGTAATCTGTTCAGTTATAGTTTTCTATAGATACATGTCCAGGAATGGGGTTGCAAGGTCATATGGTAGCTCTGTGTTTTTGTTTTTAAGGAATCTCCATACTGTTCTCCATAGTGGTTATACCAGTTTACATTCCCACCAACAGTGTGGAGGGTTTCCTTTTCACAGATCCTCTCTCTATTTTTTGATGATGACCATTCTGACTGGTGTAAGGTGAAACCTCATTGTAGTTTTGATCTGCATTTCTCTAATAATTAGCAGAATTAAGCCTCTTTCAGATGCTTCTTGGTCATCTGTATGTCTTCTTTGGAGAAATGTTCTATTTAGATCTTCTATTTTTTTTTGAGGTGTATAAGCTGTTTGTATATTTTGGAGATTAACCCCTTGTTAGTTGCATCATTTGCAAGTATTTTCTTCCATTCCATGAGTTTATTTTCATTTTGTTTATGGTTTCCTTTGCTGTGCAAAAAAAAAACATTTAATTAGGTCCCATTTGTTTATTTTTGTTTTTATTTCCATTACTGTAGGAGACAGATGCAAAAAGTATTGCTTCAATTCATATCAAAGAGTGTTCTGCCTATGTTTTCCTCTGGGAGATTTATAGTATTTGGTCTTACATTTAGATCTTAAATTCATTTTCAGTTTATCTTTGTGTATGGTGTTACAGACTGCTCATTATTTTACATGTAGCTGTCCACTTTTCACAGCACCACTTTATTGGAGAGACTGTCTTGTCTCCATTGTATATTCTTGCCTTCTGTGTTGTAGATTAAGCGAGCATAGGTACATAGGTTTGTTTTGGGCTCTCTGTCCTATTTCATTGACCTATATGTCTGTTTTTGTGCCAGTACCATAATGTTTTGATGACTGTGTCTTTGTCGTATAGGTTGGAGTCAGGGAGTCTGACAGTCCAAAATCCCCATACTCTTCGATCACCACCGTAAATATTTTGGTGTGCTATTTTAAAAAAAAATATTTCCCAGACTTGAGTAATGTATTAGAAAGGCATTCAATAAATATTAATAGTTTTAAGTGATTGAATATTCCTTTTTCCACTGAAATGTTTCTGTGGGCAACAAAGTCTTCCTGTTTAAAAAGGGAAAGTATAGAAGCAGAGCCATCTTCAGGCTACAGACAGAGGGTGAGGTGTTCAGGACTTAATCTCTGCTGATTGCATATTTTCCTAATATTCTATGGATATTAGCATCTTTAAAATAATTTTATTTAGCATGTAGTTCAGTTCAGTTTAGTTGCTGAGTTGTGTCTGAGTCTGTGACCCCATGGACTGCAGCATGCCAGGCTTCCCTCTCCCTTACCATCTCCTGGAGTTAGCTCAAGTTCATGTCCATTGAGCTGATGATGCCATCCAACCATCTCATCCTGTTGTCCCCTTCTGTTCCTGCCTTCAGTTATCCCTGGCATCAGCATCTTTTCCAGTGAGTCAGTTCTTTGCATCAGGTGGCCAAAGTATTGGAGCTGCATGTCAGTCCTTCTAATGAATATTCTAGGTTGATTTTCTTTAGGATTGACTGGTTTGATCTCCTTGCTATCCAAGAGACTCTCAAAGAATCTTCTCTAGCACCAAGTTCAAAAGTATCAATTCTTCAGCACTTAGACTTCTTTATGGTCCAACTGTTACATCCATACATGACTACTAGAAAAACCATAGCTTTGACTATACAGACCTTTGTTGGCAAAGTGATATCTTTGCTTTTTAATATGCTATCTAGGTTTGTTATTGCTTTTCTTCCAGGGAGCAAGCGTCTTAATTTTGTGGCTGTAGTCACCATCTACAGTGATTTTGGAGCCCAAGAAAATAAATTCTGTCAGTTTCCATTGTTTCCCCATCTATTTGCCATGAAGTGATGGGAACAGATGCCATGATCTTAGATTTTTGAATGTTGAGTTTTAAGCCAACTTTTTCACTCTCCTCTCTTACCCTCATCAAGAGGCTCTTTAGTGTCTCTTTGCTTTCTGCCATTAGAAAGGTGGTATCATTTGCATATCTGAGGTTGTTGATATTTTTCCTGGCAATCTTGATTCTAGCTTGCAATTTATCCAGCCCGGCATTTCACATGATTGGGAACACGTGTACACCCATGGCGGCTTCATGTTGATGTATGGCAAAACCAATACAATATTGTGAAGTTAAAAAAAAAAGTAAAATAAGCAGGGTGACAGTATACAGCCTTGACGTACTCTTTTCCGAATTTGGAACTCATCCATTTTTCCATATCTGGTTCTAACTGTTGCTTCTTGACCTGCATACAGGTTTCTCAGGAAGAAGCATGTAGTAGGCAGTCAATAACTGTTAATTTCCTTTAGCAGTTCGTATGTTTTATTTCTATCTTTTATTATTGTTATTATTAAACTAAGAAGCATCTTATTTAGTTGGAATTTCTGCTGGATTTTCAGGTTATTGTTTCATAATATTAAGTGACCTTAACTATTACTGGTCTTTGCATAATTGGAACGGAATAACATGGTCACATGACCAGTGGCAAGACTTACTGGGCTAGGGTTAATGTGCTGTATGCTGTGCTTAGTCACTCAGTCATGTCCAGCTCTTTGCAACCCCGTGGACTGTAGCCCACCAAGCTCCTCTGTTCATGGGGATTCTCCAGACAAGAATACTGGAGTGGGTTGCCATGCCCTCCTCCAGGGGATCTTCCCAACCCAGGGATCGAGCCCAGGTCTCTGCATTGCAGGTGAATTCTTTACCATCTGAGCCACCAAGGAAGCCTGATGCTTTGGCAAAAATTATGTATTTAAAAAAAGTTCAACTGTATATTAATTCAGTTCAGTTCAGTCGCTCAGTCGTGTCCGACTCTTTGTGACCCCATGAATTGCAGCACGCCAGGCCTCCCTGTTCATCACTATCTCTCGGAGTTCACTTAGATTCACGTTCATCAAGCCCGTGATGCCATCCAGCCATCTCATCCTCAGTCGTCCCCTTCTCCTCCTGCCACCAATCCCTCCTAGCATCAGAGACTTTTCCAATGAGTCCACTCTTTGCATGAGGTGGCCAAAGTACTAGAGTTTCAGCTTTAGCATCATTCCTTCCAAAGAAATCTCAGGGTTGATCTCCTTCAGAATGGACTGGTTGGATGTCCTTGCAGTCCAAGGGACTCTCAAGAGTCTCCAACACCACAGTTCAAAAGTATCAATTCTTTGGTGCTCAGCCTTCTTCACAGTCCAACTCTCAACATCCATACATGACCACAGGAAAAACCATAGCCTTGACTAGACGGATCTTAGTCGGCAAAGTAATGTCTCTGCTTTTGAATATGCTATCTAGGTTGGTCATAACTTTTCTTCCAAGGAGTCAGCATCTTTTAATTTCATGGCTGCAGTCACCATCTGCAGTGATTTTGGAGCCCCTCAAAATAAAGTCTGACACTGTTTCCACTGTTTCCCCATCTATTTCCCATGAAGTGATGGGACCAGATGCCATGATCTTCGTTTTCTGAATGTTGAGCTTTAAGCCAACTTTTTCACTCTCCTCTTTCACTTTCATCAAGAGGCTTTTTAGCTCCTCTTCACTTTCTGCCATAAGAGTGGTGTCATCTGCATATCTGAGGTTGTTGATATTTCTCCCAGCAATCTTGATTCTAGCTTGTGTTTCTTCTTAAATAGATAAACAACAATGACATGCACATGATATAAAAAATAATAATACAGTGACCACCAGGACACTCACTAGTCAGCTTAAGAATCAGGAACTACCAGTAACCTAGTACCTACACCTTTTAAAGCTACCTCCATGTTCCTTCCTCCTACTCAAAGCAAACTATCATTCAGAATTGTATAGCTAATGAGGGTTTGCTCTTCCCTATGATTTAATGCATTTATTTGAATACCTAAAAATATATGTTTTTAGTTTTATGTGGTTTTGAAACTTGTAAAAAATAGAATCATAGTGAATTTGTGCTAAGTAATTTTCTTCTTTTGCTCAGCATTGTATTTGAGATTCATTCATATGTGTACCTATTATTCACCTATTTTAGTTGGATCAAACCCACGTCTCTTGCACCTCTTGCATTAGCAGGCAGATTCTTTACCACTGAGCCACCTGGGAAGCCTTACATTGTAATTTTCTGCTATTAAAAACCAAGGCTGTGAATATTGTTATCTTGTCTCCTGAACAGATTCTAAGGGTTTCTTTTGGATAGAAGAAAGGTCCTTCCATTCTAAGAAGGTCTTAACCATTTTTGTGCCATGGACTTCTTGAGAAGTTTTGCTGACTATTATGGTCTCCTTCTTAAAATAAGTTTCCTTCATTTCCTGCCTTCCCTCACCTCTCCCCTCACAAAAATAATTTGGGCCAAAGAAAAAATGTATATCAGGAGTAGATTGAATTCCTACTGACTAATAATCCTAAATTATTCTTAGCAGACATTTAAATATTATATTTTAATGAGCAGCGTTTCCAGTCTGGAAGCTGGATTAAGAAAGCACATTTTTATAGGGAAAATGAATTCTGCTTTTGTAAGTTAAGGCTTAGGAAGAAATGTACTAATTTGCTATTCCTCGTGTTTATTTGTATTATATTTCTAAGCATTCCTCTCCCAAAGAAATCATCTTTCTTCACTGATACACAAGGCTGTTACTGGCAATGGGGCATTGAGGGGAGGCTCATGGATGAGAATGTTGATTCTAGCTCAGAAAAGGAACTGGCCAAGGAAATCAATTGTCCAAAGCAAATATATATTCTTGTGCTTTATATATTTATTTAGATTCCAAATAATACACCTAGAACATGCATAACTAGCTGGGGCTACAGATTTGCCTTTTCAGGAGGTATATTTACCCAAAGAAGTTATGTATATTTCATAAAAACAAACAGACCATGTAAAAATACAGTCAACACTTGGTTATGTTTTTGATGTGTTTTCCCAGTAAAAAAGCATACATTCCTTATCATTTAGTTTGAAAATAAAACATGTTGCATTAAGAAGTATCTGATACTTACTGTGATTTTAATGATTCATTTATACACAGTGTTCCAAGAAACACTGATATCCTTTGTTAACTTGCCAAAAACAATAAGTTTAAACCTGCTTGAACTTTAAGTCATCACAATACCTTTTAAAAGAAACTTTATGGAGCACTGTTATCACTATTTAATAATAGTTTCTTTAGGTATTCAATTATGTGGTATTGATTTTTATTACCTTAATTATTAATCATTTATTTGCTTTAGAAGGAAATTTGTCTCCAGCTTCAGCAGAGCATTAATAAAATTAGGCATGGTAGAGAGTACATCGTAGAAGGCAATGGCACCCCACTCTAGTACTCTTGCCTGGAAAATCCCATGGATAGAGGAGCCTGATGGGCTGCAGTCCATGGGTTCGCTAAGAGTCGGATGCAACTGAGCGATTTCACTCTCATTTTTTACTTTCATGCATTGGAGAAGGAAATGGCAACCCACTCTAGTGTTCTTGCCTGGAGAATCCCAGGGACAGTGGAGCCTGGTGGGCTGCCATCTATGGGGTCACACAGAGTTGGACACAACTGATGTGACTTAGCAGCAGCAGCAGCAGCAGCAGCAGAGAGTACATTCCCAGAGAAAGAAACTTAATGTGAAACAATAATTTTTTTTTCTTTTTTAAACAGAGAGTTTAGCTTCATTTGTAATAACTTTTAGTTAAAACACAGAAAATTTAAAATTTCATTCCTTCTCTCCATTGCCATCTTCTGTTACTGTGCTCTATTTTTCCCATGGTATCTATCATCTTTTAATATACTGTGTTATTTATTTGTATTTTTAAATGTTTTATTTGTTTCTTCCCTCTGGAATGTTAGCTATGAAAGAGCAAGAATATTTGTTTATTTGTATGTGGTACCTGACCCATAGTTCAGTTCAGTTCAGTCGTGTCCAACTCTTTGCAACCCCGTGAATCACAGCACGCCAGACTTCCCTGTCCATCACCAACTCCCGGAGTTCACTCAGACTCACGTCCATCAAGTCAGTGATGCCATCCAGCCATCTCATCCTCTGTTGTCCCCTTCTCCTCCTGCCCCGAGTCCCTCCCAGCATCAGAGTCTTTTCCAATGAGTCAGCTCTTCGCATGAGGTGGCCAAAGTACTGGAGTTTCAGCTTCAGCATCATTCCTTCCAAAGAAATCCCAGGGCTGATCTCCTTCAGAATGGACTGGTTGGATCTCCTTGCAGTCCAAGGGACTCTCAAGAGTCTTCTCCAACAACACAGTTCAAAAGCATCAATTCTTCGGCGCTCTGCCTTCTTCACAGTCCAACTCTCACATCCATACATGACTACTGGAAAAACCATAGCCTTGACTAGATGGACCTTAGTCGGAGATGCTCAATAAATATTTGTTGAACGCACAAACCAATAAATATCAAACAACTTGTGCATTGAAAAAAAAGAAATTGCATGACAAGAGAACTTAAATTCAATTATGAGACTTAAGAATGTGGAAGAGGCAGAGGAGGAAATGCTAAGGTAAGGAGAGCGATCACTATGTGGTTTATGACTACAGATTTCTTACCTTTGTACTTTAGAACTAAAACAGACCATGGAGACATAAATTCACTCATTTTAAAGAAGTCCAAACTAAGTCTTAGAAAGGTGAGAAGTCATGCTTCTATTCCAAATTACCTTTTAAATAAAGGTGGTAAATTCTGAGGTAGTGTAACAATTCACGATCAATGATGATGGCATTAATATTTATTGAGTGCTTATTATGTTCCAAACATTTGCTTAATCCTTTACAGCTCACTTAATTTCTGCAACTAGCCTGTGAGTCCCCTTTTAGAGATGAGGAAAACTAATACTTAGAGCCTTTTTCACTTGTTGATAGCAACACCCATGGTCAGTGGTAGAACCCCTTCAACACCAGCCATTGGTTTCAGGCTTATCATGTACAGGTGTTTTGCTGGAAACCAAGAGATCAAATAGAAAGAAAACGTGGTTTTCCCCTTCTGGGGAGTTACATGTTAGGCCCCCGGAATGTAACAGCAAGATATACATATTAGATCAGTAGCTTTCAAATGTTTTTGATCTCAGTAAGAAATATGTTTGTATTTCAATAAGTACACTCATATTTATCCTGGAGGAGGGCATGGCAACCCACTCCAGTATTCTTACCTGGAGAATCCCGTGGGCAGAGGAGCCTGAAGGGCTATGGTCCATGGTGTCGCAATGAGTAGGACATGACTGAAGCGACTGAGCAGGCATGCATGCACACACATTTATATGTTTTTAAAACATATGATTTCATAACTGAAACTAAAGTTTTATGAAATATCCTTACTGTGTGTGTACATGCTAGTACTTTTTTTTTACATGCTGATACTTTCTATTCTGTTTCATTATATTCATTTTATTCTATTCACTGTTTTAAGACCAGTTACATTAAATTTGCATCTCCTATTGAAACAGGATATTTTATATATATTAACGAAAGATATTTTATGTGTTAGGGGGGATAAAGTGCTCAGTACTGATAGTCCTCCAGAGCTCATGTACCTGTTTCTTCTGTTATTTATCTCTGTATTGTACTTGCATTGCTAATTTTGCTCCATCAATTTAAACAAATATTTATGGACTCACACTTATGGTAATGAGGATTTAGCTATCTAACGCCATGCTTTATTTTATGTAGTAATGCCCAATTTTTATTTTTATATAATAAATATTGTTTATATTTTATGGCTGTGAATATCATTGATCACAAAGCCACACTGTGTATTACAATACATTTCCTTTCTTTTTATCTCTCTTTAATTTTTTCTGGAGATAATTGCCCTGTTTTTTCACTTTCATAGCTTTCTGTATGCGTGTTTGCTCGGTTGCTTCAGTCATGTACAACTCGGTGCAACACTGTGGACCATAGCCCGCCAGGCTCCTCTGTCCAGGGAATTCTCCAGGCAAGAATACTAGAGTGGGTTGCCATGCCCTCCTCAGCTTTCTGTATACCTGTCTTTAATTTTTTCCCAAATGTTCCATCATATCTATCACCCACCTATAATTAGTCCCTTCCCCCAAACTCTGTTATGTCAGGTAATTTACCAGCCTGCCTTTTTCCTGGAGACTTCACTTCCAGAGGCCTCCAGCCTCTGTCTGGACTCTCTTCCCAGAACCTCCAGCTCTCTCTCAGGTTCTTTTCCAGAACCTCCAGCTCTGTCTGGACTCTCTTCCCAGCCTACTGTGTCTGTCTCTCTCTGGAGCTTTCCTTCACTTTCTCTTAGGTTGGCACTTCTGTTATTTGGCTCTCAGGTTTTTCTGTCTATTAAAAATATATTTATTTATTTATTTGGCTGTACCAGGTCTTATTCGCAGATATAGGATCTTTAGTTGTGGCATGTGAGATCTGGTTCCCTGACCAGGTATCAAGCCCAGGCCCCCTGCCCTGAGGTCATCTCCGCCTGCGGACCTCCAGGGAAGCTCCTCGGGTCTTTCTCTTTCTTGGTTCTCTCCCTCGTTTTGCATCAACACATTTTCAAGAAAGTTCCAAAGGGAACAGGGGAGAATTTTTCCTGAGTGCCGACATGTCTTACGATACCTCTAATTTACCCTCAACCCTCAGTTGATAAATTGGGTGCAGGTTTACAATCAGAAATAGTCTCTCGGGATTTTGAAGGTATTGCTAGCTTTTCTCCTACTGTAGTTGTTGAAAAGTCAGATTCTTGTTTCTTCATATATGAACTAGTTTCTTTTAAATCATAGTAAATATTTGTTATTTTCTTTCTGTGTGTCCAGCACTGTTCTAAGTCCTCTGCGTTATTTAATGCTCGTATTATCATCTCTGTGAGAGAGGGATTGTTTTCTGTATTTTACAGAAAGGCAACTGAGGCATGGAGAGGCTAAGTAGCTTGGCAGTGGGAGAGGGTGGCTGACTGGGCACATTACTGTTGGAGGATTGGGGCAGGGGTGGTTGGCCATTTCAGGGGAGCCCTCCAATTCTGAACATCTAACCTCCTCTCTGGGGAGTTAGACTCCTGCTTGTCCCTTGGAACAAAGTAAAGGTCTGAAGGAATCCCACTGTTAACTGTGTGTGCATGCTAAGTTGCTTCAGTCCTGTCCGACTCTTTGCAACCCTATGGACTGTAGCCTGCCAGGCCCCTCCGTCCATGCAATTCTCCAGGCAAGAATACTGGAGTGGGTTGCCATGCCCTCCTCCGGGGGATCTTCCCGACCCAGGGATCAAACCCACTTTCTTAAGTCTCCTGCATTGGCAGGCAGGTTCTTTACCACGAGTGCCACCTGGGAAGCCCTTCAGTTGTATGACCTAAGTGTTAATTTAGCCATTCTTGAGGCATTAAACATTTTAGGTTATTTCCAATTTTGGGCCTTTACAGCAGTGATGCAGTGAGTTGAATTGATAGTGGTTTGGCAAAATGTACAGTACTACTAAAGTTAAGGCTCATGGTAGTTTGGGGGAGGCTAGAAGAAAATGAGAAGATATATGTGACAAGTTGAAGAAAAGCTCAGATTGACTGATTGACTGATTGATTTAGGGCTGTTCTGGGTCTCCATGCTGCACGGGCTTTTCTCTAGTCGCAGTGCCTGGGTTTTCAGTGGCTTCTCTTGTTGCAGAGCACACGCTCTAGGTGTGTGGGCTTCAGTAGTTGTGGCTCCTGGGCTCTAGAGCACAGGCTCAATAGTTGTGGTGCACGGGCTTATTTGCTCTGCAGCATGTGGGATCTTCCTGGACCAGGGATCAAACCCATGTCTCTTGCATTGGTAGGCAGATTCTTAACCACTGAACCACCCAGGAAGCCTGAAAAACTTCATTAATTGCAGAGACATATAGTATTTCTTTCTGATGAAAAGAAAACCTTCTTGACACATATTGTTCTTTTCAGAGAGCCGTGGCCTAGGCTAATGGCCGAATTTACTGGGCTGGGACTGTCCAGGTGACAGGAATAATCTTTGATGTTCTTTTTTAGGTGTTTACCTTGCTGTGGATCGCTGACTGGATGGTGCATCATTTCTGGAGGAAAGGAAAGGACCCAGATAGCTTCTCCATTCCCTATCTGACGGCGCTGGGTGATCTGCTCGGGACAGCCATGTTGGCCTTAGGTTTTCATTTTCTCTGGCTTATTGGAGATCGAGATGGAGATGTTGGGGACTAATAAATCCTACAAGCTACTCTCAAGTAACCAAGAAGGAAAACACAAGACAACCACTTAAGACTCTTTTTCACAATTTTTAATTCTATAGTTTGACTTCTGCCAGGGTAATCTTCAGTTGGCCCTGATTCCATTAAATGGCCTTAACACTTTTTTTTTTTTAAGGAATTTGTGTTGAAATGAGAATGAACAGTATTTGTGCTGCTTTTCATAGAATAAATGATAATTTGACATAGACATAGACACAAGCTCAAGCTCTGAAATTGATTAACTAGAAAGGAATATAGGATGTTTACAATGAATAGTTTTAGAACCACAGACGTAGCAGAAATGTACTGTCTTACTGTTTAACTTATAATGCCAAGAGTTCTGGTTTCATCTTTCTTGTCTCACAGATGTATTTGTTCTTCAAAGCAGACTTTAAAATGAAAGGGGCCCAAGCAACCTTGTTTTAAATATGCCCACTCTCTGCCAGCTGATGACCCATTTACCAATTTGTTTGCTCCTAACCTGACCTCAATATGTTCTACTGAGTATGAGATAAACTCACTTTTATCTGCTGGTATGAATTTCTCTGTGCCAATGCTAATTTTATTTCAACCCTGCAAGTTCTCTGCAGGCTACCCTTTAAACACAGAATTGCCTTTAGTGAAAGCAGTGGGTCATTTTTGATGATTGATTTATTGAAAGAAGGTTGATCTTTTTCAGAAGACTTACTAGTCCAAAATGAGATGAACTGAACTACATTTGTAGATCAAGATGGTGTGAGAAATTGTGTGTATGTGTGTGTGCGGTGTGTGAAAGAGACAGAAGCTGTTGATGGAGTGCTGACTCCTGGCTTGTTGATAGCAAAGATCACAGTGGGATATTAGCATTCTGTAGTTATTTTAGCACATTTTATTGACATGCTTTTGTCATGTGGTATAAAAATTTTGCTCTTGCCCAGAATATAGTATTTGTTAGCTACATTATAATTAATACTTCCTTCATAATTTGTTTTAAAGGTACCACTTAATATAATCAAGATATCATCAGATTTAGAATGAGCAACTGGTTCATTTGTTCTTCTCCAGAGGTCTGTTGAAACTTGCAGGCTTACCATTTTAAAGGAGGAGTTGGTGGGTTACTTCAGTTACTGTTCCTGCCTGTGCACATCATCTCTGCACAGGCTCACGTCTGCATGGGACACTATCAGGTACACTGCTGTGTTTCTCAAATATTTTTCTAAAACTCTGATCTGTATTCCAAACACTTAACCAACATCTTAGTTATTCACTAGGTAAGCATATTTTATATTACATGCATTTTGGGAAATACAGTGGAATCTCTCGATTGTCAGATATTTAATAATCTGACTGATAAAGGGAAGAAGAAATGCACATTGACTTTATCATCATGGTTTAAATTGTGAGTTAGTGTTAACATTATATAAATAATAGGTTGTTTGTATATATATTGAGGGAAGTGTTCTTATTAAGCTCTTTAAAATAAAGGGACTGTGGTTTAGAGGTATATATTTTGCTTATTTTAAAACTTTAATTATTCCATTCTTCTGC
>SJYC01007376.1:0-50785 GCA_006408675.1 Madoqua kirkii | reverse complement strand
GGGTGGGGGTCGGGGGGTGGGAGAAAGATAAACCCATGTGTGATATGTACCTAATGCATTTTTATAAAACTGGAAAGAAACACATCAAAATAACATTGGTTATGGTGAGATTTCCGATGCTTTTCTTTTCTCTTTGTGCTTCTCTATATTTCTAAAATTTTCTATAGGGAACATGTATGACTATTACTGTATTTTTAGAAAGTTATATGTCCTTCAAAAAAAGCAATCCTGAACTTCCAAAAGTATGTTTTAAATGGGATTTTCAAGTGAAATTTGTGTTTGGAGTATTCACTTGACTCTAGTGATTATGACAGAGGGTGTCATATATGTTTGTAGTGTCCTCATCATCAGCTTACTGTCATCACTATCAGTTAATGCTAAGTTGATTGACATTTTCACAGGATAGTGATTTAAGGACTTCTTGTATTCTTTTAAGGTGAGCAACTGACGCCTTCTGTATGCACTTGTCAGGGTCATGCAGGACAAGAGCTCTTAATTGCATTTCCTAGGCTTCCAAAACCTCTATCAAACATGTATTGGGCAAAATATAACTTGTTCTGTCGAGAATTACACACCATGATATCTTCTTAGGCTCTGCTGCTGCTCAGTCGCTTCAGTTGTGTCCAACTCTGTGCAACCCCAGAGACGGCAGCCCAGCAGGCTCCCCCGTCCCTGGGATTCTCCAGGCAAGAACACTGGGGTGGGTTGCCATTTCCTTCTCCAATGCATGAAAATGAAAAGTGAAAGTGAAGTTGCTCAGTTGTGTCCGACTCCCAGTAACCCCATGGACTGCAGCCTACCAGGCTCCTCTGTCCATGGGATTTGCCAGGCAAGAGTAATGGAGTGAGGTGCCATTGCCTTCTCTGTCTTAAGCTCTAGTGTGCAATAAAATATATTAACTAAAACTTTAGTTACTCTGCTCCACCCTGCTCTCAATCAGATTATTGGAGTAAGCTGTCCTTTGGAGCCAACCGTCTCAACCACATCGATTGAAATGTGCCATCAGAAGTAAGATGGTGCCCTCCAGTCTACTAACAGTGCTGTTCAGTTGCTCAGGATTTGGAGCGTTACTTAGCTAGCGTGTGCTGTTGTTCAGTCCCTCAGTCGTGTCCAGCTCTTTGCAACCCCCTGGACTGCAGCACACCAGGCTTTCCTGTCCTTCAGCATCTCCTGGAGTTTGCTCAGACTCATACCCACTGAGTCGGTGATGCCATCCAACCATCTCATCTTCTGTCATTCCCTTTCCTCCTGCCTTCTATCTTTCCCAGCATCAGGGATACACGCCCACAAAAGTAAAGGGACATTTTGGGCCCACTTAATTTGGTAAATGGAGATGATTTGATTAGCTGGAGAAGATCTTGACTCATAAAACTGCTAACTCAAGTTACAAAAGTTCTTCTTCAAGCAGTTCTGAAGGATAGAAGTCTAGTCACTTTTCTTTCATCTATCACCTTTGTGAGCAGGAAACACCAGTAGGGTTGATTTTGAGTTTAAAGATTCTGAAACATTTCACATGAAGAGATTTCAATTTTTTGGTCACTTAATCCAGAAGGTCAAATAAATTCAGGACAAGAAAAATGTGGTTAAGTCCTCAGAGGAATCAGCACGTTAATCATGTCTGTGCATGTGTGCTCAATTGTGTCCTGCACTTTGCAACTCCATGGAACGTACCTGCCAGGCTCCTTGTTCGTGGAATTTTCCAGGCAAGAATACTGGAGTGGGTTGCCATTTCCTACTGCAGGGGATTAACCATCCTGCAGGAATTTAAAACTATTCTGTGTAGGCTCATGGGTATAAATAACACCAAAATTAGACATCATACATAAGTCACTGAGGCTATTAAACAGTTATTGACTATACAAAGCTCTGACCTGTGGATTAGGCAGTCTCACAGTTAATTACGGAATGTAATTAGCAAGCATTTACTGGATTTCATTATGGGCTCCAGAGCAGAGTGGTATGGGGAATGCCTTGGCAAATATTTTCAGACAAATACCTAAGTGAGCATTATTTCAGAGTCTGAAATGGATAAAGGTGTATTTTCAGATGTAGATCCAGTGTCCCATGGGGTCACAAAGAGGACAGAGCTGAGCAACTCCCACCTTCACCAAGCTAAATTCTCATCACACCTTCCCCCCTACCTCTCTCCCATCGTCAATGGCTTCGTCTTCCTCCACCAGATTAAATAGACTTTAAGGAACAGATGCCCATTAAATAATGGATGCCCAACCATCAGAGTCCTGCATGGTGCTCCTCCCTCATCTCACATTTTTAAAAGTTGCTTATTTTGGCTCTGCTTGGTCTCCATTGCTGCGTGTGGGCTTTCTCTAGTTGCCGTGAGTGTGGGCAGTGCACACAGGGCTACTCTTGTTGTGGAGCACAGACGCTAGAGCACACGGGCTCAATGGTTGTGGCACATGGGCTTAGTTGCTCCCAGGCATGTGGGATCCTCCCACACCAGGGACAGAACTCATGTCCCCTGCCTTGGCCGGTGGATGTCCGACCACGGACAACCAGGGAAGCCCCCTCGTTTCCCTTTGACACGAGCTTTCGCTGGTGTCAGGGCTAACTCTTCATCCCCACGAGGGAGGACCCCTCATCACCCGTGCTACTCCTCGTTACTTTCTTCCGAGTCTGACTCCTGTCTGGCACTCGACAAGGAATCATTTCTGGAGAAAGAGGGAGCCGGAGGTAGGTAAACCCATGCAAAGAGAAGGAGAAGGATGCATATTTGAATCTGTAAAGGGGCAGTCATGGTAAAAGCTTTCATGAAACCTAAGCAGACTGATTCTTTGAGCAAAGTTTTTCAACACTAGCTGACCATTAGGATCACCTGGAAAGCTGTTCTAAAATGTGGCCACCTGGTCCGACACTCAGAGATTCTAATTTAATTGCTTGAGGTGGGGTCTGGACTTTCAAAGGTTTTCAGTATTCCAGATGACTCTAAAGTACAGCTAGGTTAAGAACTACCCCTTCAGAGAAGGACTCCGCAGACTTTAATGTTTTTATCAATCATGGGAGTGGGGGTGGGGGAGCTTTTTGTTACAGTGATGATTCTGGTTCAGCGGGCTTATGGTGAGGCTCGACAGTTTGGGTTTGTGAAAGATTCCCAGGGGCGCTGCCTGTGTGTGTTTGTGGACTACACTATGGATAGCAAGCTCAGAACGGCAAAGCTGAAACAGGGCACCAGTACACACGATTTGTGCATCCAAGAAGAAAGTGAAATAAAGCATGTGTGTGCTACGTTGCTTCCATTGTGTCTGACTCTGGGTCCCTATGGACTGTAGCCCTCCAGGCTCCTCTGTCCATGGGGATTCTCCAGGCAAAAACACCTGATTGGGTTACCATGGCCTCCTCCAGGGGATCTTCCTGACCCAAGGATGAACCCCATCTCTTAAGTATCCTGCATTAATGCCACCTGGGAAGCCCAAGATAAAGCACACTTGCTGTTATACTGCGTTTCAACCAAATAGGATGATGATGGTAATGCTAATTTGAAAGCTGGGTAAACATAATTTAAGTTTCCCCCAACCTCACCAATCTGAGTACAGGTAAGGTCTCATGGTTACAATATGTTTGTGGTACTCACTCAAACGTCTCCTTAGCACTCAGTTTGTACATCACAGAACCCCCAGCTCCCTCTCTGTGTCTCACCCAGTGATTTCTAGGTGGTCCTGGGCAGGGAGGGTCTTTTCTCAGTTCATTCCAACAATAATTCTCTCAGGTTCTCAGCCCAGTATCTCCTAGCTCATGCTAGAAGCTCAAGGTACCACCTGGGGAAAGAGTGCCTGCCCTCAGAACCTGGTGTTGCCTGTCAAATCTCCCAGGGGCCCCAAAGCTGCAGAATCGTGGAAGTCCAGAGCAGGGCGCCCTTCCAGGGCCTGCGCTGTGCGTGGCCCACGGAGCAGCAGCAGTTACGCGTCAGATGCTAGCTGCAGCCCCTCTCCAGGCCCAAGTCCGTGCACTGGCCAAAACGCAGACATCATATCTGCCTCGTTCCAAGAGGAAAAATACGAATTGGCCTCAAACCGAAAAATCTGCCACCTGGAACTGAGTTTCTCATCTGTGGAATGGCCAGTACTTGTGAGTGCTGTGGGCTAGTTCCCCAGTTTTTTGTGAGTGGGGATTATCACTCTTTGGAAATTTCTTTCAAGATGCATCTGGAAATTGAAATTGCAATAATATGGAGATAAAATCTTCCTGCCTCTGCCCAGCCCTTCTGCTCACAGGTAAGCCCCACTGACTTTCAAAGTCTTATCATGGCTACCTCCGATGCGAAAATGTATGGTTATACTTCTGCTTCGTGATTTCTTGGTTTTAAGCAATGTCTATGAATGTCCAAGGTGAAAAATGCAAAATTTAATTCACTGGTGCCATCTTCTTTTCTGATACCCTCCTCCTGATTTTTGTTGGTTTTATTTTTTAATGACTGGTTCTTCCTTTGGTTACTTTTATAATTTTAAGTAACGTGCTTAGACTTGTTTCTTGGCTTGTACTCTTTAAACCCCGTGCTTTTACTTACTAACATGTAAGATAAAGGAATATACATGCCTACATATTCCTCTACTCCTCTCTTTTCTTTCCAAGTCCAGTTAGCTGTTTGGTTGCTTTGTTTATCTAAATGGAAAACAGTTTTAAAAGTTATGTTAAAATATTGTTTGAAGAAGTGGGGCAGGTTGACTGGCCATGCAAGATAGAAAATCTAATTTCATATCAGTGGGGATATTCCAAGAGTCAAAGTCAAATCCATTCTCTTCCTCTAAACTCCATCCAACAGTTTCAATCCTGCCGTGTATAGTTTGTTTTGCTTTTGGAACGAATACTTTTGTACTGTTTTGTACCCCTGGTGTTTTAAAATTTGTTCTTTCTTGTTGATAAGATAATTTCCCACCCACCCCCAGTCACTAATATCTTCCAGCTGTTTGATACATTTTGAAGCCAGGAATATGCACTGGCTTTTTCTAGGCCGTGTGCGTAGACCTTATCCTGTGAGTACTTTTTGTTACACTCTTGAGTTTCACTGTTCTTATAGCTCACGTCACTGTCTGTCTGTGATTTATTTTTCCTTTTGCCAAAGTAGAGCTTCAAGTTCCTTTTCCAGAAAATATAGGTGTTTGCATATCTAAAAATAAGTTTTTGCTTATCTGAGTTTTTGCATGGCTGAAAATGGGTTTTGGGATAGCTTAATTTTTGCATGTGTGAATATGTATTATACGCCTGTAATAATCTGATTAGTGGCTTGGTTAATTTTACAATCAAAATCACTTTCGTTCAGGACCACTTTGAAGGTATTTCTCAACTGCCTTCTGGAATTCAGGGTCACTGAAAAGTGGTGGTGAAGAGTACTAAGCCAAACTGCTGGGTTCTGCTTAGTTTACGTTTTTGCTTATTTGGCTCCACGGGGTCTTGGTTGCGGCATGCAGAGTATTCATTGCACTATGGCTCTAGTTTGCGCTGTGGCTCTAGTTACGGTTCGCGGGCTCAGTAGTTGCTGTGTGCTGGCTTAGTTGCTCCTCTGCATGTAGGATCTTCCTGGACCAGGGACTGAACCTGTGCCCCATGAATTGGCAGGCAGACTCCCAACCACCTGACAAACAGGGAAGTCCCCAAACTGCTGGGTTTTGTTACCAAATTGAGGTTTGTTTATTGCTCGGTATCCTATTGGATACAAAGAGTCAAGTGTTGGGTAAAAGGAAAAATAGGTTTCTTAAAGACGTTGGTGATTCTGGGGAGAAATTTCCATGAATCCAAGGTTTCAAAGAACCAACTCCTAGGTTTTGTTTGGAGATTGGGGGAAAAAGAGGAAAGGGCTACATCCTGGGGAGGGGGCAAACTATTGTCAGAGATGATTGTCTCAGTCACACAATTCCAAAGAGTGGTCGATTCTCACTTGCGGTTGGAATATCGTCTGAGCCACAGACCTCTGGTCGGCTAGCCCTTCTGGTTCCACATGATCTAGGGTCCACGTGCTCTGGGCAGCATATGGTTAACTTCTTCCACCTGGCAGCAGTTCCAGCATCTGCCAAACAGCTCAAAGATACGGCTCAAAGTATTATCCATAGCCCATGAGGAGGAACTGAAGTCCTTGACTTTGTTTAATGGCTAAACAATTATTGTTTTGTCTTATTTGACTGTTTTTCTTGCAGCATTTTCTCACTGCTCTGACTAAATTTATTTTTTAGATAAAGTTTTTCTACAGACAAGAGGTAGGCAGAGAACATAGGGGTGGGGTGGGCATCTGTCCTGGGAAGACCCCATAGGGTTCTATTCAGTTACACTTTGAATCCTAGTTTGCTATCTGCTGGTTTTATATCCATGGGTAAATTCTTCTGAGTTTTCATGTAAAAAATAGTAATAATAATAACAGTAGTGATAGCAGCAGCAGCAGCAGCTAACTCATAGGTCTATTTTGAGAATTGAATTACCTAATATATATCAAGTTAAAACAGCTACTCACACACAGATAGCCCTATAAAAGTGTTGGCTCTGTTTTTGGAATCAATTTTATCGTTATCTTATATTTATCCTGGGTATTTTGAAATTTCATGATACTAAAGCTCTGTAGGTCCTTTTGCACTCAATAAACTTGGTACTTAGAACACCCTTTCAAGTATCTTCCATAAACCCTGGAAATCTAAAAAATAGTTTAAAAAATACTTGAATGGCTTCCATTTTCTCTCTTCTTTCTAGAGCTTCTTAGTTAAACATTGGCTGTGTTAGATTGAGATTGTATGTTTCTTCTTTCTTCAGATTTTCCATTTCTTTCTATATGCTGGAAGATCTCTATTTCTTCCCCCAATTTAAATATTACATTTAAAATTTCTGCACCCATATCTTGATCACAATTTCTTGTTCTTTGTTCCATTTGGGAGTTTTTAATGGACACAATTAATACCTATCCACATCTCTTTGTGGCTTTAGTTAGATTTATGATCTCCAGTTTCTGCTAAATTATCTCGGGTCCTTCAGAATGTGATGACAATGGTCCTTTATAGAGGCCTCACATCTTTTGAACACTCTATATTTTAATACTTCTCTATGATACTAGTTTCTTCTGCCCACAATAGATGTCTTTTAAAAATCAAATTTGCAACTCCCAGTAACTAGACTTTGGTTCTGTCAGCCAAAATATGTTTCTAAGAGAACTTTGATTCTAAAGTTGGTTGTATGAGGGAATTGCTAGGACACACGACATCTATATTGCACTGAGGGGAGGCAAAGGCAAAATTTCTCTGAGATCTGTAGCAGCAGGGACCACAGATCACACTCCACCAGACTAGTTTTGTGATGTGGTTTGGAAGATGTTCCTAGAGACTCCAGGTTGATTCCTCCTATTCTTTCAAGATTGTCTAAGATGTCAAATACCCAATACCATGCTTTCTTGATGATGACTCTCTAGCTGAATTTATCCCCCCAATTCCAGATTTTTTTTAACTGCACGCATAACCGTGCCACATGGACACTCAGTGAGCCCCACTTCCTGGTATTCATGCCTTGGTATAATCCTCCCTTTGAGTGTGGACAGGATGAGCATATTGCCTCACTTCTAATGAATAGAGTATGGCAAACGTGTTCTTGTTCAGTCAATCAGTCATGTCTGACTCTCTGCAACCCGATGGACTGCAGCACGCCAGGCTTCCCTGTACTTCATCTCCCAGAACCTGCTCAAACTCATGTCCATTTGGTCATTGATACCATCCAACCATCTCATCCTGTCACCCTTTTTTCCTCCTGCTCTCAGTCTTTGCCAGCATAACGGTCTTTTCCAATGAGTCAGCTCTTTGCATCAGGTGGCCAAAGTATTGGAGCTTCAGCATCAGTCCTCCCATTGAATATTAAGGGTAGATTTCCTTTAGGATTGACATATTTGATCTCCTTGCAATCCAAGGGAGTCTCAAGGGTCTTCTCCAGCACCACAGTTAAAAAACATCAATTCTTCAGCACTCAGCCTACTTTATGGTCCAACTCTCACGTGCATACATGACTACTGAAAAAACCATATCTTTGACTATACAGACCTTCATCAGTAAAGTGATGTTTCTGTTTTTTAATAGCTGTCTAGGTTTGTCATAGCTTTTCTTCCAAGAAGCAATCATATTCTAATTTCCTGACCAGTATCACTGTCCACAATGATTTTGGAGCCCAAGAAAATAAAATCTGTCACTGTTTCCACTTTTTTGCCATCTATTTCTCATGATGCCATAATCTTCGTTTTTTGAATGTTGAGTTTTAAGCCAGTTTTTTTCACTCTCCTTTTTCACCTTCAAGAGGCTCTTTAGTTCCTCTTCACTTTCTGCCATTAGGATGGTGTTATGTGCATATCTGAGGTTGTTGATATTTCTCCCAGCAATCTTGATTCCAGCTTGTGATTCATCCAGTCTGGCATTTCACATGACATACTCTGCTTGTGTGTTAAATAAGCAGGGTGATAATATACAGCCTTGATGTACTCCTTTCCCAATTTGGAACCAGTCCCTTGTTCCATGTCCAGGTCTAACTGTCAATAGTCCTGTCCTACAAACAGGTTTCTTAGGAGACAGGTAAGGTGGTCTGGCATTCCCATTTTTTGAAGAATTTTCCAATGTGTTGTGATTCACATAGTCAAAAGCTTTTGTGTTGTAAATGAGACAGAAGTAGATCTTTTTCTGGAATTTCCTTGCTTTTTCTATGATCCAGTGGATATTTGATCTCTGGTTCCTCTGTCTTTTCTAAATCCAGCTTGTACATCTGGAATTTCTCAGATCATGTATTATTGAAGCCTAGCTTGAAGGATTTTGAGCATTACTTTTGCTTGCATATTCTGTTGTTCAGTCACTCAGTCATGTCCAACTCTTTGCAGCCCCGTGGATGGCAGCACGTCAGGCTTCCCTGTCCTTCACCATCTCCCAGAGCTTGCTCAAATTCATGTGCATTGAGTCGGTGATGCCATCCAACCATCTCATCCTCTGTCATCCCCTTCTCCTCCTGCCCTCAATCTTTCCCAGCATCAGGATCTTTTCCAGTGAGTCAGTTCTTTGAATCAGGTGGCCAAAATATTGGAGCTTCAGCTTTAGCATCAGTCCTTCCAATAAATATTCAGGGTTGACTTCCTTTAGGATGGATTGGTTTGATCTCCTTGCAGTCTATGTGAAATGAGTGCAATTATAGAGTAGTTTGATTCTTTGGCATTGTCTTTTTAGGAGAATGGAATGAAAACTGATCTTTTCCAGTCCTGTGGCCCCTGCTGAGTTTTTCAAATCTGCTGGCATATTGAGTACAGCACTTTAACAACATCATCTTTTAAAATTTGAAGTACTTCAAATGGAATTCCATCACCTCCACTAGCTTTGTTCATAGTAATGCTTCCTAAGGCCTGCTTGACTTCACACTCCAGGATGTCTGCCTCTCGGTAAGTGACCCCACCATTGTGGTTATCTGGGTCATTATGACATTTCTTGCACAGTTCTCCAGTATATTCTTCTTAATCTCTTCTGTTTCTGTTAGGTTCTTGCTATTTTTGTCCTATATTGTGCCCATCTTTGCATGAAATACTTCCTTGGTATCTCTAATTTTCTTGAAGAAATCTCTAGTCTTTCCCATTCTATTGCTTTCCTCTATTTCTTTGCATTGTTCACTCTAGAAGGCTTTCTTATCTCTCCTTGCTATTGTCTGGAAATCTGCATTCAGATGGGTATATCTTTCCATTTCTCCTTTACCATTCATTTATCTTCTTTTCTAAGCTATATGTAAGGCCTACTCAGACAACCATTTTGCCTTCTTGCATTTCTTTTTCTTGAGGATGATTTTGGTCACTGCCATCTGTACAGGTTACTAACCTCCATCCATAGTTCTTCGGGCACTCTATCAGATCTAATCCCTGGAATCTGTTTGTCCCTTCTACTGTATAATCGTAAGGGATTTGATTTAGGTTATACCTGACTGGTCTAGTGGTTTTCCTACTTTCTTCAATTTAAGCCTGAATTTTACAGTAAGGAGTTCATGATCTGAGCCACAGACAGCTCCAGATCTTGTTTTTGCTGACTGTATAGAGCTTCTCCATCTTCAACTGCAAAGAATATAATCAATTTGATTTCAGTTTGACCATCTGGTGATGTTCATGTGTAGAGTCGTCTCTAGTGTTGTTGGAAGAAAGTATTTGCTGTGACCAGTGCATTCTCTTAGCAAAACTCTTAGCCTTTGCCCTGCTTCAATTTGTACACCAAGGCCAAACTTACCTGTTACTCCAGGTATCTTTTTATTTCCTCTTTTGCATTCCAGTCCCCTATAATAAAAAGGACTTCTTTTTTGGTGTTACTTCTAGAAGGTCTTATAGGTCTTCATAGAAGCAGTCAATTTCAGCTTCTTTGGCATTGGTGGTTGAGGCATAGATTTGCATTTCTGTGATGTTGAATGGTTTGCCTTGGAAACGAACCGAGATCATTGCCTTTGAGATTGCACCCAAGTACTGCATTTCCAATTCTTGTTGACTATGAGGGCTACTCCATTTCTTTTAAGGGATTATTGCCTACAGTAGTAGATATAATGGTCATCTGACCTGGCAGATATGCTGGGATGTCAAGTCTGAGATTATGTAAATAGAAGACTGTGGTTTCCAGCTTGGACACTCAGTCTTTCTAGCTCTCCCTTGGGTCATTCACCCTAGCGAAAGCCAACTGCCACGTCATAATGCAGCCCTGCAGCGAGACCTATGTGGTCAGAGAGCAGGACCCACGACATACATGAGTGAGCTGGGAAGCAGAGCAGTGAACTGAGCTTGAGTGCAACCTCTTGAGACATCTTGAGCCAGAGGCACCCAGCTAAATCACCTAACCTCTAAATTGTTATCTGTGAGATAGTATATGTTTGTTTCTTGGCCACTTGTTGTGGGCTAATTTGTTATGTAGCAATAGCTTACTAATAAATATATCACAGGTTTAACTTGTCTAAAACCAAGCCCCCAACATGCTCCTCCTCCCACAGTCTTCCCCACCTCAATAAAAGACTACTCTGTCCTTTCAGTTTCTGAAGCCAACAACTTGGAATTATCCTTGACTTCTCTTTTTTCCTCACAACTGATAGTCA
This sequence comes from Madoqua kirkii, assembly GCA_006408675.1. NCBI lineage: Eukaryota > Metazoa > Chordata > Mammalia > Artiodactyla > Bovidae > Madoqua > Madoqua kirkii. The sequence goes on along the minus strand of SJYC01007376.1, from coordinate 39,724 downwards.
AACCATCAGCAAATCCTACCAGCTCTATCTTCAAAATATTTCTAAAATCTGACTCTCTTTTCATCTTCACTACGATCACCCTGGATGACTTCTTGTTCCCAGAAACTCACTGCAATGATAAAGGGGGTAAACTCAACTGCTCAGTATGTCATCTTCCACCAGGAGATAGCCTATTAGATTCCTTATTGTCCCCACTATATGATAATGCCTTTATTTTTCTACTTGGGTTTGTTACCTTTTTACCAGAAGTCTTTGTGCCTGGTATTATGAAATTTTATAATGATATGCCTCTTGGATATTTTTTTGTTCATTGTGGTAAGCAGAGTCTCTCCTTTACTTCTGGAAAATTTCCCACTATATTTAGGTAATTTTCTACTCACTGTCTTCTCTCTCTGGAACTCCTAAGTTGGAAATTGTGCTTTCTGAGTAGGTTAACCACTCTCTCATCTTTCTTGTTTTTTACCTTTGAATCTCTCTCTTTTTTTTAATCTCCTTTCTGTGAGGTTTCATCTCCCTGTCCTTCAACTGAATTTACTTTGGCTCTCCTATTTTTAATTTCCAAAAGTTCTTTTTATTCTCTATCTGTTCCTTGTTCTTGGCATTTCTTGTTTTATGAATACAATATCCTCTGTTACCTCTTGGAAGATACCAGCTCCACTTGGTGGGTTTGCTTGTTTTCATCTTCTCTATTTCCTCTGGATTTATTTTTTCTCTCTGCTTTGTGTTCTTTTGTTTTTGATGGCTTTCCCAAATATTTGGAGATTCTTTGCTATTTGCTTTGTCAAAGGATTAAACTGAGTCATATTAAAATTTTTAAGATTCATTTGAGCAAAAGTACATTCAAAGCAGTGCCAAATGGAAAGTGGTTAGAAATGTACCCCCAGCAACCAGGGAAAGACTTATATAGAGCAATGTGGAAGCAAAAAAAGGAAATTATTTGATTGGCTATAGTTTAAAGCCTAGTTTGCTGTTTGTGACTGGTTGTCCTTACTGTGTTCATTTCATAACCTTAAAGCATTTACAGGCTTAGATTCTGGTGACTGATGCTGTATGGATTACATAAGCAGTCTCCTTGTTTAATTATTCTAACAGCTTATAGTTGAGAGTAAGACCACATATGGTTTCATTTGCTGACACGGATTTCACTTTAGAATCATTAGGGCAATTGGGCATTTCTTTGGAGGACATTTCTCCAGAATCTCAACTAACATGTATGTTGCAAAAGGCTTATTCCCACATTGGAAGGCAAAGAATAATAGCCAACCATAGAGTGCCAGACATGAGTACCAGAGTATTATTTTCTCTACACACGACTTCTCGGCAATACACTGAACTATGCCCCTATCATACTTTATTATTGTACTATAACTTGTGACCAGCTGAGGACAAGGACTGTCATTTATTCATCTGGATATTCCTCAGTGTCTCAATAAATGCTTGTGGAATGAATAAATGGATAAGCTAAATTTATTTAGAGACTTGCCTAGAAACTCAAATAACACCAACCTAATAATGTTGGCCAACTGACTATTGTATCAGAGGTCCCCCACCCCAGGCCCTTAGTGATCCACCCCAGGTAAGGCAACTCATATTGAATGTATGGAAACAAGGATCTGCAGGTGCTTAGCACCCATCAGTATGGCCATCTCCGCTGTGCTGTGTTGCTGCTTATGCTTAGCAATGAGGCCAAATTCATTCTTGGATCCTTTTTGTCAAAACTGAACATGGAGATAATGGCTTCTAACTACAATTAGCTCTTGAACAACATGGTGTTTGAATTGTGTGGGTCCATTTATAGAGGGTTTTTTTTTTCCATAAACAGTCAGCCTTTTCTATTTCTGGGTTTTATGTCTGCAGATTCTACCAACTGCAGATGGAAATTTCCATCCCTGGTTGGTTGAATTTGCAGATGCAAAACCGGGGATACAGAAGGCTGCTGGACTATGCCATTTTATATATGGGACTTGGGCATCTGTATATTTTGCTATCTGCAGGGGCTCTTAGAACCAGTTTCCTGGGGTTATCAAGGTATGGCGATCCCTTGTGTGTATTTGATTTGTATGTTTTTCTATCTTGTATTTTCCACATCAAAGTGCTAGCAGTATTGCGTCAGCTCTGTTGTTTGGTCATCTCACTAACCTGAATAACCACTTATCTGAAAACATGCCTTCTTTGCGACTAATGGTGAACATTATATTATTTCCCATCTAGGAAAAGGAACATTATCCCTATTGTTTTTTCCCTTTTTAAGACAGTTTATCATATTTTCTCCAACATCAAGATAATTATCATTTTTAATAGACTTCTTAATACCTTTTGGAAAGAAAAAGAGAGGATGTCTTTCCCACCGAAGCATCTATTATTCATTTGCATCGCGAAAGTGAAAGTGTTAGTTGCTCCGTCAAGTCCGACTCTTTGCCACCCCACGGACTGTAGCCTGCCTGTCTCCTCTTGTCCGCAAAATTCTCCAGGCAGGAATATGGGAGTGGGTAGCCGTTCCCTTCTCAATGGGTTCTTCCCAACCCAGGGATCAAATCCACCTCTCCTACAGTGCAGGCAGATTCTTTTTCATCTTCACTTTTTCCCACTGAGACATCTATTATTCATTTGCCTCATACCAAGTACAATAACGGATAAAGAGAAGAAATGTTCCCTTCCGAGTTTTACAGTCTAATGGAGGAAGAATACACAAACATAACTAATACAAGTTTGGCAAATGTTGTAGTAGCACTAACACCTCAGAAATAGTATTTAAGGGATGGAGAATAAGCCAGTGGTCTTTCTGTGATCCTAGCTGGCTTTACACAGAGCTTCTAATGACTCAGACATATAAGTAAAACTTTAAATTAGTAAAATTACCTTGTGCTTTACTTTTTAGCACTTTCAGTTCGGATTTGCAAATTAACAAATGGAAGTTTCAAGTGACAGGCAGGTGTGAAAGAGAACCCAAAGAAACAGCTGCTTTAAGGAATAATATTGAAAATGTATAAAAGCTGTTAATAAATAAAAAGAAGCCCATATGTGTATTTTTAAAAAATCCAACACTTCTCTTCTGGCTTCCTTGCAATTCCTAAATGTAAATAGATTTTTAAAAAAATTAACCAAATCAGCCCAGATTCGCAAAGACCCTCAAGCAATCATGAAGGATAAGAAAGGAGTTAATGTGAAAGATTAAGAAATGATGGTTGTTAGAAAAGGAGCGTGGAGCATGAAAGACAGAACCAAGGCTCAGGAATGTGGCCAGCAAGTGAAACCGAGGTGGGGGTGGGGGCAAGACAGACAAGAGCGGCTTGAGTCCAGCTCCTCAGAGGAGCCTTTGGATTCTCAGTGTTCGCTTGGGAAATGATGAGGCTGAGAAGGCTCCAGGCCTCAGTCTCCTCCTCCTACCCCTACCAAAGACCAAAGAAGTTCTGCATGTGTCTATTTTTCCAACTGAGTCTAAGTTCATACTGTTCACCACACAACAGGCCAATCAAGAGACCAGTTGTTGGGGCAATGAATAGCAGCTTTATTAGAAAAGTCGGCAGACTGAGAAGATAGGGGACTAGTGTCCCAAAATACTTCTCACCCAGGTTCAAATTCAGGCTTCTTTTATACTTAAAGAGGAGGGGCTAGGATTGGTTGCTGCAAGCCAAATCCTTTATTCTTACGGCCATTGACACAGGTTTGGTCACAATATTCCTATGGACCTCAACAAGACAAATGTTATTCTATGTTCTCTGCAACTTTTAATTGCTGTATGAATGGAAAAGTGGTATACCCTTAAAGGTCAGAACCTTGAGAATGGACTGTCCTATATATTTCAGATTATAAGCGACATCCTTAACTTGTGCGTGTGTGCTAAGTCTATTCAGTCGTGTCTGACTCTGTGGGACCCTATGCGTTGTAGCCCACCAGGCTCCTCTGTCCATGGGATTCTCCAGGCAAGAATACTGGGGTGGGTTGCCATGCCCTTCTCTAGGTGATGTTCCTGACCCAGGGATTGAACCTGCATCTCTTACATTTCCTGCATTGGCAGGCAGGTTCTTTACCACTAGCACCACCTGAGAAGCCCAATAGAATACAAAGGTTAAAGTAAAAGAAACAGATCCAATATGAGGTCAGATACATTCATTCGTACTACAAGCTTGGACTTCTTTAAAAAAATTAATTTTAATTGGAGGATAACTACTTTACTGTGCTGGTTTTTGCCATACATCATGTATCAGTCATGGGTGCACATGTGTTCCCCCATCCTGAATTCCCCTCCCACTTCCCTCTCCACCTTATCTTTCTGGGTTGTCCTGGAACACCAGCTTTGAGGGCCCTGCTTCATGCATCAAACTTGCACTGGTCATCTGTTTTATATATGGTAATATATGTATTTCCATGCAAGTCTCTCAAATCATCTCACCCTTGCCTTCTCCCACAGAGCCCAAAAGTCTGTTCTTTACATCTGTGTCTCTTTTGCTGCCTTGCACATAGGATCATCATTGCCGTCTTTCTGAATTCCATATAGATATGTGTTAATATACCGTATTTGTGTTTCTCTTTCTGACTGACTTCACTGAGTATAACAGGCTCCAAGATTTCAATTGACCTCATTGTTTGGAAGTTCATGCAAAGTTTAAATGAATGTTGCTGCGCTGGCACAGAGAGCCAATCAGAAAAGCGGAAGTTTATCTGTATGCCAATCTGAATCAAGACCACATCACAAAGGCAGGCAGTACAATGCAAGCAAAAGGGACAGACATTGGAAATCCTGGCAGGTACTCGAAAAAAAGCAGATCCCAACAGTGTCTAGGATTCCACAGGAAAGGCCAGGATGAGTAGAAATAATTCAAGATCAATATTCTGACCTGAATGGCAACCTCAGTTCAGTCATGGTGAAGAAACAATATGGAGATCCACATAGGAGTAAAGCTCAAGGAAAAACAGATGCTGGTCAAAGCTTTAAATATCATATTTAAAGACAGGATCTTCTAAGTCTTTAAGAATAAACGAAATACTGGGAGATATAAAAAGAAAACAAATTTGGAGTTTACCCTTTATAACCTTAGAGAATAGAAGAGGAAGGCTCTGGGAAAATTTTGCACAAAGCTAAGAGAAATTGGGTTGTCAGTATTCTCTCAGGGTTGGCTAGGTTGGCCTTTACCTTGACCTTTAGCAGACGCCGTGTTGACCTTTTTTAGAAGCCAAAGGGTTGTTTGTAAGAAGTTCTGAAACAAATCCCCTATCTGCAAGAACGTTTATGAAGGGCCCTGCAACTGTGAATTGGATGAGGCTTTTCTGAAAGAGAAGTTGCCTTGTGCCTCCCAGGATGCATGGTGAATGAAGGAATGTTCAAATCTGTCAGACCAAAAAATATGAGAATCACGAGATACAAACTTGATTCTTTAAAAAGAAATGTCAGTTTTCTGAGTTAACGCACATACTTGGTCTCCATAGCTTTAATTATAAGGTTGCAATTATTGTTTTTAAATAAATCAGTATTCTAGACGTTGGATATATGGTGTAAGAGCACAGACATGGTTTGTGAAATTTAAAGTTGGTAGCTTGTGGGTGGGGCTTTCCTGGTGGCTCAGTGGTAAAGAATCTGCCTGCCAGAGAAGAACATGGGGTCAGTCCTGGGTCAAGAAGATCCCCTGGAGAAGGAAATGGCAACCTACTTCAGTATTCTTGCCTGGAAAATCCCATGGACAGAGGAGCCTGGCGGGCTACAGTCCAAGGGTCGAAAAAGAGTCTGACATGACTTACCAACTAAACAACAAGATTGAGAGTACAGAATGAAGAGAAATCGAGACATTAAATTTTACTGTGGCAGCTATGTAATTAAAAACCAAGCCATTGTAGCAATTAAAAATGTACATGGAAGGTGATGAAAAATATTAATAGAAATGTATCACTTAGATAGTATGACAAGAATATCCCCCAGCCAAAACCCAGACAATGCTGGAACAAGCTGCCGCATCATTCCATGTACTCTCACCTCCCTCTGTAAATGCACCCATACAGAGAGCGGACACTGGGACCCAGGACCCCATGATGCCCTGCCCAGCTTGAAGAAGCCAGAGCAGTCATCACCCTTTTCCCCAATGACTTGGTCCCCATGCCCCAAGACAAGGATAGGTAGACAGTTATGAGCAGGTTGTTCAGGAGCCAAAGATTTGGCCCATAAATAAAAAGAGGGGGGAATGTTGAGCCCTATACCAAGGTCAGCATTCAGAAAACTAAGATCCTGGCATCCAGTCCTATCACTTCGTGGTAAATAGATGGGGAAACAGTGGAAACAATGGCTGACTTTATTTTGGGGGCTTCAAAATCACTGTAGATGGTGATTGCAGCCATGAAATTAAAAGACGTTTACTCCTTGGAAGCAAAGTTATGACCAACCCAGACAGCATATTAAAAAACAGAGACATTACTTTGTCAACAAAGGTCCATCTCGTTAAGGCTGTGGTTTTTCCAGTAGTCATGTATGGGTGTGAGAGTTGGACTATAAAGAAAGCTGAGTGCCGAAGAACTGATGCTTTTGAACTGTGGTTTTGGAGAAGACTCTTGAGAGTCCCTTGGACTGCTAGGGGATCCAACCAGTCCATCCTAAAGGAGATTGGTCCTGAGTGTTCATTGGAGGGACTGATGTTGAAGCTGAAACTGCAATACTTTGGCCACCTGATGCAAAGAGTTGACTCATTTGAAAAGACCCTGATGCAGGGCAAGATTGAGGCAGAAAGGACCGACAGGGGATGAGACGGTTGGATGGCATCACCGACTCAATGAACAAGAGTTTGGGTAAACTCTGGGAGTTGGTGATGGACAGGGAGGCCTGGCATGCTTCGGTCCATGGGGTTGCAAAGAGTCGGACACGACTGAGTGACTGGACTGAACTGATACCAAGGTCACAGGATAAAAATCTCTGAAACTGACCAAACCCCACAGCAACTGTTGTCATGAGCCTTTGGACCTAAACCAGCCAGTTCCCTGACTGTGATAGGACCAGGTGCCATATTATGTAAAATACTCACCCTATCATCCACCCTGTAGCACCCTAACCAATCACAGGGATTTTCTCTGTCTTGAGGTTATAAAAATTTGCTATTAGCCTGCGAAAGCATTCAGCTTTCCCTTGAGCCAGCCTGCATTTCTAACAGCGTCTCCCACTCTAATAAACTTTATTCTTCTCTCTCAAAAAAAAACAATGTATCATTTATATGTAAGTTAAAAAGATGGAATCATCTGGATAAAGAGCCACTGCCAGAATTAAGAACAAAAGTAAACAATTGGCTTAAAGAGAGGCACTTAAAAAATGAAAGTTATATGTAAAGTATAAAAGGTTGAACTGTGTAGCTTACTATCATACAGAATGTGATGAGTTCTTATGGAACAAATATTTTTTTTTCCTGATATGTGTCAAGGTTGATAAACAGTTTCTGCACAACAGACCTCAGACATTTAATTATTTGATGGGAAGTGCACAATTTTCATAGCAATATAAGAAAAAATAAACCGTCTTCTAGGTGCCATTGCTCATGGTTGCAATTTACAAAAATAAAGTGATAAAGTCCAATGCTGGCAATCAGGAGAAATATATATTCATATTACAGTGCCTACCAGGACTGTAAGTGGATTTTATCTTTCTAGGAATACTTAGGATGGGCTTCCCTGGTGGCTCAGATGTTAAAGTGCCTCCCTCCAATGCGGGAGACCCGGGTTCGATCCCTGGGTTGGGAAGATCCCCTGGAGAAGGAAATGGTAACCCACTCCAGTACTCTTGCCTGGAAAATCCCATGGACGGAGAAGTCTGGTAGACTATAGTCCATTGGGTCACAAAGAGTCGGACATGACTGAGCAACTTTACTTTCACTTAGGATATTTTAACAAGAATTTAAAATTGTTCACACCATTTGTTCTGCTAACTTAACTAAGTATCAAGAAAATATATTCTGAAGAAAATCCAAGTTTTTAAAAAACAATAGCATTCATATTGACACTTTTTTAAAAAATTAAAGATATAATCCAAATCCTCATTGTTAAAGGAATAACTAAGCCAGGGGGTGTAAATTTTGCTATAGCTATTAAAAGGACAACAGAGGATGAGATGGTAGGATGGCATCACTGACTCAATAGACATGAGTTTGAGCAAACTCTAGGAGATACTGAAGGACAGGGAAGCCTGTCATGCTGTAGTCCGTGGGGTTGCAAGAGTCAGACAGGACTGAGCAACTGAACAACAATTAAAACAGTGAGCGAACATTTGCATAGGACCATGAGGGATTAACACAGTCTAGAATTACTTTCCCATGATTAAAAAAAAATAGTAAAATGGACAAAATATAGGAAATAACTAGCTTTGAAAGTTGGGGACAACAGGCAGAAACAAATTGTGATCCTTGAGAAAAGAGAACAGTGAGATGAGGTCTGCCGTTGCCAGGGTTTTCTGCCTGGAGATAATCCTCACTGTAGCCCACAGAAAACTCCCAGACTCAGTCCACCACTTTTTTTTTTAATTGGAGTGTAATTTCTTCACAATGTCGTTAGATTCTGCTGTACAACAGGTGAATCAGCTGTAAGTATACATATATCCCCTCCCTGCTGAGCTTCCTTCCCACCCCTCTAGGTCATCACAGAGCAGAGTCGAGCTCCCTGTGTTTGCTATACGTAGATTCCCACTAGTTATCTGTTTTATACATACTACTGGGCTAGCTTAGGCAGTAGAGCATGAGACACTTAATCTCAGGGTCATGAGTTCGAGCCCCACATTGGGCAATCTCTTTGGGCTTCCCCGGTGGCTCAGAGGGTAAAGAATCCAGCTGTGATGCGGGACACCTGGGTTCGATCCCTGGGTTAGGAAGATCCTCTGGAGGAGGGCATGGCAACCCACTCCAGCATTCTTACCTGGAGAATCCCCATGGAGAGAGGAGCCTGGTGGGCTACAATCCATTGGGTTGTCCATGGGGTTGTAGAGTCGGACACAACTAAGCAACTACGCATAGTGTATATATATCAGTGCTACTCACCCAGTTCATCCCATCCTCCCCTCAACCACCCCCAATCTAGATTAAATGTAAGCTGTCTAAATAAAAGGCAGGAGTTGTCAGATTAGATTACATTAAATACTATCATTAAAAGGCAAGGTTTGTTAGATTAAAAGCATCCATTTATACGTAGTCAACAAAGAACACTATAAAGACACCGGTACAAGTGAAAAACAGGAAAAGATTACAATACAAAATTTGAAAAAAGAAAAACAGTAGCTGTATTAGAATCAAAAAAAAACTTCAGCACAAGGCACATTAATGGGGACAAATAGGACTTTTCATAATAGCGAAAGGTTAATTTCTCAGGAGAACATAATATTACTAAACATGCATGCACCTAATTTTGAAGCCTCAAATACATCAATACAATAACTGATAGAACCTCAAGGAGAAATAGATAAACCCACAATAATAATAGACAATGTCACCAGTTTTCTCAATTGATATATAAAACTTGAACAACACTATCAGTCAACCTGACCTAGTTGGTTATAGAATGTTCCACCCAGTAAAAGCAAGATACATACTCTTCTCAGTTGCACAGAGAACAAACATCAGGATTGATGCTATTTAGGGCCATAAAATAAGTCTCAATAAATTTAAAAGTGGAAATCATACAATTATGTTTTCTGGCCACAGTGGAATTAACTAGAAATAAAAGACTGAAAAATATATGAGGAATTCCTATCATACGCCTAGGTAACCCATGAGTCAAGAAGGAAAACCAGAAAGTACTTTGAATTGAATAAAAGTGGAAACACAACTTACCAAAATATATGGAATGTGGCTAGAAATAGTGCCTAGAAGGAATATTATAGCTTTCAGTGCTTATATTAGTAAAGAGGAATGGACGCAAACTAATATTCTTAGGTTCCAGTGTAAACTAGAAAAGGAACAAATCAATTCCAAGGCAAGAAAATTTAAAAAATGAAAGCATAAATCAATGAAATTAAAAACAGAAGAAAAGCAAAGAGACATTGATGAAACTAAAGCTTACTTTAGAAAGAATCAGTGAGACAGATAAATTTCACCAATAGATTGGTGAAGCAAAAAGAGAAGATACCAACCACCAACATATAAGGGGATTTATATCACTTCATGGGAAATAGATGTGGAAATAGTGGAAACGGTGTCAGACTTTATTTTTTGGGCTCCAAAATCACTGGAGATGGTGACTGCAGCCATGAAATTAAAAGATGCTTACTCCTTGGAAGAAAAGTTATGACCAACCTAGATAGCATATTCAAAAGCAGAGACATTACTATGCCGGCTAAGGTCCATCTAGTCAAGGCTATGGTTTTTCCTGTGGTCATGTATGGATGTGAGAGTTGGACTGTGAAGAAGGCTGAGCACCAAAGAATTGATGCTTTTGAACTGTGGTGTTGGAGAAGACTCTTGAGAGGCCCTTGGACTGCAAGGAGATCCAACCAGGCCATTCTGAAGGAGATCAGCCCTGGGATTTCTTATTTTTTGTGCTCCAAAATCACTGGAGATGGTGACTGCAGCCATGAAATTAAAAGATGCTTACTCCTTGGAAGAAAAGTTATGACCAACCTAGATAGCATATTCAAAAGCAGAGACATTACTATGCCGGCTAAGGTCCATCTAGTCAAGGCTATGGTTTTTCCTGTGGTCATGTATGGATGTGAGAGTTGGACTGTGAAGAAGGCTGAGCACCAAAGAATTGATGCTTTTGAACTGTGGTGTTGGAGAAGACTCTTGAGAGGCCCTTGGACTGCAAGGAGATCCAACCAGGCCATTCTGAAGGAGATCAGCCCTGGGATTTCTTTGGAAGGAATGATGCTAAAGCTGAAACTCCAGTACTTTGGCCACCTCATGCGAAGAGTTGACCCATTGGAAAAGACTCTGATGCTGGGAGGGATTGGGGGCAGGAGGAGAAGGGGACGACCGAGGATGAGATTGTCAGATGGCATCACTGACTCGATGGCCGTGAGTCTGAGTGAACTCCAGGAGTTGGTGATGGACAGGGAGGCCTGGTGTGCTGCGATTCATGGGGTGGCAGAGAGTCAGACACGACTGACTGAAGTGAACTGAACGACATACAACAAACACTAAAGTAATAAAGGAATATTATAAACAACTTCACACCAATAAATCCAGCAATTTAGAGGAAATGGATGTATTCCTTAAAGGATATAAACCACCAAACTCAGTCCAGAAAAATTAGATATTTTAAGTATTCATTAGTCATCTCTGACACTTTGTGGCCCCATGGACTGTAGCCTGCCCAGCTCCTCTGTCCATGGAATTCTCTAGATAAGAATACTGGAGCAAGCTGCCATTTCCTTCTCCAGGGGATCTTCCTGACCCAGGGAACGAACCATGTCTCTTGTGTCTCCTGCTCTGGCAGGCAGATTCTTTACCAACAGCACCACCTGGGAAGCCCACCCATATATCTATTAAGTAGATGGATTTGTAATTAAAGGTCTTCCCTGCAATGAAGAATCAAGGTTCAGATGGCTTCAAGGGTGAATAGTACTTAACATTTGAGGAAGAAATAATACAATTTATATATAGATTCTTCCAGAAAATAAAAGAAGTCATGTTATGAGGTCAGCATTACCCTGAGACCAAAGCACATGAAGACATTATGAGGAAAAAAAAACCTACAGAACAGTATTTCCCATGACTGTAAATGCAAAATCTCTAATAAAATAACTAACTGGCCACCTCAATTTGCTGATAATGGACACCTATAAAACACCCACATCTGGCATCATAATTTACAGTCAAAACAGAATACTTTGCTCCTACAGTAAGTCACTCAGTCATGTCAGACTCTTTCCGATCCCATGGTCCATGGAATTCTCTAGGCCAGAATACTGGGATGGGTTGCCTTTCCCTTCTCCAGGGTATCTTCCCAACCCAGGGATCAAACCCAGGTCTCCTACACTGCAGGCAGAAACTTTACCAGCTGAGGCACCGGGGAAGCCCACTTTCCTCCTAACCACTTCTATTAAACCTTGTATTGAAGGTCATAGCCAGGGAAATTTAAAAACAAAAAAGCTGGAGGAAAGTATACTTATATGATTTCAAGGCTTACTATGAAACTACAGTAATTGAGATGTTGTGATATGAGCATGAAGAAATTCATATAGGTCTGGGGAAAGGAAGAGAGAGGCCAGAAAGTTACCCAGACATATATGGTCACTTGGTTTTTGACAAAAGTACCAAGGTGAGAAGAATATAGTTCCTTCAAAAAAATAGCACTCTAAAAATGGGATATACATATGATCTTAACTATGACCCTTACCTCGTATCATGTACAAAATTATCTCTAAGTATAGATTTAAATATAAGAGCTAAAATTATAATAACTCTATGAGAAAGCACTGGAGAAAATCTTGGAGACTTTAGGTTGGACGAAGATGCCTTACTTGACCTATAACCTACCATAAGAACAGAACTGGTAAGTGGGGCTTCAACAAATTCAAAACTTTTCCTCTTTGAAAGGCACCTTGTCAAGAATGAAAGGCAAGCCACAGACTAGGAGAAAATATTTGCAAAACATATTTCTGATTGACTTTGATGTAAAATTTATAAAGAATCTTTACAACTCAATAATACACCAATTTTCAAATGGACAAGGGAGTTGAATAAGCACTTTTCCAGAGATGGGATTTCTGTTGTTGTTCAGTCACTCAGTCGTGTCCAAGTCTTTGCGGCCCCATGGACTGTGGCACGCCAGGCTTCCCTGTCCTTCACCATCTCCCAGAAGGGATGCAGATGTGTATATAAAATAATAAAGTGATAAATACACATTCATGTGTAATTGATATATACACAATTGAAAGAATTAGAAATGAATCAGAAAACAATTTTGAATTCAGTGTTCACTGAAATATCTTAAAAGGTTTTTTTAAAAAATAAATATTCTTATAAAAGTTTAAGTTCATTTAAAGAGTGGATCATCATTGATTTTGGTGACAAGATACCAGCTTTCCAATTATCACCTTGTTGCTGTTATTATGTTCACTCACTCAGTCATGTCTGACTCTGTGATCCCATTGACTGCACCATGCCAAGCTTCCTGGTCCTACACTGTCTCGTGGAGTTTGCTCAAACTCTTGTCCATTGAGTTGATAATGCCATCCAACTATCTCATCCTCTTTGCCCCCTTCTCCTCCTGCTCTCAATCGCCTCAGCATCAGGATCTTTTCCAATGAGTCAGTTCTTTGCATCAGGTGGCCCAAGTATTGGAGCTTCAGCAACAATCCTTTCAATGTGTATTCAGGGTTGATTTCTTTTAGGATTGACTGGTTTGACCTCCTTGCTTTCCAATGGACTCTCAAGGGTCTTTTCCAGCACCATAGTTCAAAAGCACCAATTCTTCAGCTCAGCCTTTTTTTATGGTCCAACTCTCATATCCATACATGACTACTGGGAAATTCATAGCTTTGACTATATGGACCTTTGTCAGCAAAGTGATGTCTCTGCTTTTTAATACACTGTCTAGGTTTGTCATAGCTTTTCTTCCAAGGAGCAAACATCTTTTAATTTCATGGCTACAGTCACCATCCACAGTGATTTTGGAGCCCAAGAAAATAAAGTCTGTCACTGTTTCCATGTTTTACTCAGCTATTTGAAGTCATGGGACTTTATGCCATGGTCTTTGTTTTGTGAATGCTGAGTTTTAAACCAGCTTTTTCACTCTCCTCTTTCACCAAGAGGCTCCTTAGTTCCTCTTTGCTTTCTGCCATTAGAGTGGTGTCATCTGCATATCCAAGATTATTGACATTTCTCCTGGCAATCTTGATTCCAGCTTGTGCTTCATCCAGCCCAGCATTTCACATGATGTACTCTGCATATAAGTTAAATAAGCAGAGTGACAATATATAGCTTTGACGTACTCCTTTCCCAATTTTGAACCAGTTTGTTGTTCCATGTCCAATTCTAATTGTTGTTTCTTGACCTGCATACAGGTTTCTCAGGCAACAGATCAGGTGGTCTGGTATTCCCATCTCTTTCAGAATTTTCCACAGTTTGCTGTGATCTACAAAGTCGAAGGCTTTAGCATAGTCAATGAAGCAGAAGCAGGGCTTTTTCTGGAATTCTCTTGTTTTTTTTCCATGATCCAGTGGATGTTGGCAATTTGACCTCTGGTTCCTATGCCTTTTCTAAATCCAACTTGTACATCTGGAATTTCTAGGTTCATGTGATGTTGAAGCCTAGTTTGAAGGATTTTGAGCGTAACTTTGATAGCATGTGAAATGAGTATAATTGTGTGGTAGTCTGAATATTCTTTGGCATTGCCCTTCTTTGGGATTGTAATGAAAACTGACCTTTTCCAGTCCTGTGGCCACTGCTGAGTTTTCCAAATTTGCTGGCATATTGAGTGCCACATATTCACAGCATCATCTTTTAGGATTTGAAATAGCTTATCTGGCATTCTATCACCTCCACTAACTTTGTTCATAGTAATGCTTCCTAAGGCCCCCTTGACTTCACACTCCAGGATGTCTGGCTTTAGGTGTGTGACCATACTATTGTGGTTATCCAGGTCATTGAGGCCTTTTTTGTACAGTTCTTCTGTGTATTCTTGCCACCTCTTCTTAATATCTTCTGCTTTTGATATGTCCATACCATTTCTGTCCTCTGTTGTGCCCATCTTTACATGAAATTTTCACTTGGTATCTCTAATTTTCTTGAAGAGATCTCTATTTTTTCCCATTCTATTGTTTCCCTCTGTTTCTTTACTTTGTCCATTTAAGAAGGGTTTCTTATCTCTCCTTGCTATTCTTTGGAACTCTGCATTAAAATGGGTATATCTTTCCTTTTCTCCTTTGCCTTTCACCTCCCTTCTTTTATCTGCTATTTGTAAGGCATCCTCAGACAACCATTTTGCCTTTTTTCTTTGGGATGATTTTGATCACCACCTCCTGTACATTGTTATGAACCTCCATCCATAGTTTTTCAAGCACTCTATCTATCAGATCTAATCCCTTGAATCTATTTGTCACCTTCACAATATAATCATAAGGGATTTGATTTAGGTCATACCTGAATGGCAGAGTGGTTTTCCCTGCCTTCTTCAGTTCAAGTCTGAATTCGACAGTAAGAGGTTCATGATCTGAAACACAGTCAATTCCCAGTCTTATTTTTGCTGACTATATAGAACTTTTCCATCTTTGGCTGCAAAGAATATAATCAATTTGATTTGGCTATAGACCAGACATCTGGTGATGTCCATATGTGCTGTTGGAAGGTGTTTGCTATGACCAGTGCATTCTCTTGACAAAACTCTTAGCCCTTGCCCTGCTTCCTTTTGCACTCCAAGGCCAAACTTGCCTGTTACTCTAGATATCTCTTGATTCCTACTTTTGCATTCCAATCCCCTGTGATGAAAAGGACATCTTTTCTAAAGTTAATTTACTTATTTGTTTTTGGATGTGCTGGGTCTTCATTGCTGGGCAAGTTTTTCTCTAGTTGTGGAGAAGGGAGAGTTCCTTTCTAGGTGCGGCTGTTAGACCCGGAGAAGGCCTAATCACCGGAACCGTCGTGTCACAGACCACCAAGACCAGGAATTCGATGCAAACCGCAAGAGGATTTTATTAAGCCAGCGCGCTGGGGTTCGAACTCCTCAGGAGGAGTGAACCCCGAACACTGGTCGCAAAGGATTTTTATACAGAAAAATCACAAGCAGGCGGGAATAGGGTTAGGACAATGTGATTGGGGGCCACAAGCAGGTACAGGTGGGGTGAGGACATTTGATTGGTGGGCAAGGCTTAACCTTTAAGGGGATAGGTCTGCAGGTTATCAGGTCGAAACTGCTGGCTGACTACCCCTCGCTGGTTGGCCAGTCCTCAGGAAAAAACAGCCTCCAGGAAGGATTAACAGAAAAATAACCATTCTGGGTGGGGGGCTTCTGCAAAGATCAGGAGACCATGAGTCATCAGATAAGGGGCAGGCTATTTTCCATGAGGTATGGCCTGCCTCTGGGGTTTTAATAGGACAAAGAAAACTTTTTAAAATTTAACTTTTTCCTTCACGGCTTGTGGGCTTCTCATTGTGTGTGGCTTCTTCTTCTATTGTTGTTGCTGAGCACAGGTTTTAGGGCACGTGGCCTTCGGTAGTTGTGTTCCTGGCTTCTAGAACACAGGCTAAATAGTTGTGGCACATGGGCTTAGTTGCTTCATGGCATGTGTGATTTTTCTGAACCAGGGATCAAACCCAAGTCTCATGCATTAGCTGGTGGATTCTTTACCACTGAGCCACTATAGAAGCCCAAAAGGACACCTTTTTTTGGTGTTAGTTCTAGAAGGTCTTTTAGGTCTTAGAGCACAGAACTGTTCAACTTAATCTTCAGCATTAGTCTTTTGGGCATAGACTCGGATTACTGTGATATTGAATGGTTTACCTTGGAAATGAACCAAGATCATTGTGTCATTTTTGAGATTGCACCCAAGTACATGACCTTTTAAAACTAACACCCAAAACAGATGTCCTTTTCATTATACAGGACTGGAATGCTAAAGTAGGAAGTCAAGAAACACCTGTTTAGCTTCTCTTGTTTTCTCAACTATTTGTAAGGCCTCCTCATACAATCATTTTGCCTTTTTGCATTTCTTTTTCTTGGGGATGGTCTTGATCACTGCCTACTGTACAATGTCACAAATCTTTTAGAACTAATACCCAAAAAAGATGTCCTTTTCATTATAGGGGACTGAAATGCAAAAGTAGGAAGTCAAGAGATACCTGGGATAACAGGCAAATTTGGCCTTGTAGTACAAAATGAAGCAGGTCAAAGGTAACAGAGTTTTGTCAGGAGAATGCACTGGTCATAGTAAACATTCTTTTCCAATAACACAAGAAAAGACTCTACACACAGACATCACCAGATGGTCAACACCAAAATCAGACTGATTATATTCTTTGCAGCCAAAGATGGAGAAGCTTTATACAGTCAGCAAAAACAAGACCAGGAGCTGACTGTGGCTCAGATCATGAACTCCTTATTGTCAAATTCAGACTTCAGTTGAAGAAAGTAGGGAAAACCACCAGAACATTCAGGTATGAGCTAAATCAATCCCTTACAATTATACAATGGAAGTGGGCAGTATACCTGGCATCTACTTTATGTCAAAGGTGAAAATATGTACAAGTTACTGAGTAGTAGCCAATGGCCTGGCCATCTGATCAGGGTTCTGGAAAGAAAAGCATTGGAAGATTAGAGATAAGGGAATA
Source organism: Madoqua kirkii (assembly GCA_006408675.1). Taxonomy (NCBI): domain Eukaryota; kingdom Metazoa; phylum Chordata; class Mammalia; order Artiodactyla; family Bovidae; genus Madoqua; species Madoqua kirkii. The sequence goes on along the minus strand of SJYC01007376.1, from coordinate 22,502 downwards.
TGGGCTAGAGGTATGTGAGCAAACATGTGGGAAGGGACATGAAGTGTATTGTACATTAACACTAACCAAAAAGCATCTGTTAATATCATGAAGAAGTACTCACCTACTAAGTAGACAAAACAACTAGCTAATTAAATGACTAGTCAGACTTTGTCACTGATCATCCCACAATTGTCACAATAGGTACATAAATGAAGTAGCCATGTGGCAGATATGCAGGCTCTATATTGGCCCAAAAGTATGGCCTATCACATTTGGAGGCTGATTTAGTAACTGCTATCTGTGAATGACCAGCCTATTAGCAACAGAAACCAATGCTGAGCCATCAGTAGGGTACTATTTCTCAAGGAAACCAGCTGGCCACTAGCGTATGTGTGAAAGTCGCTCAGTCATGTCAGACTCTTTACAATCCCATGGACAGGCCAGAATACTGGAGTGAGTAGCCTTTCCCTTCTCCAGGGGATCTTCACAACCCAGGGATCAAACCCAGGTCTCCCACATTGCAGGCAAATTCTTTACTAGCTGAGCCACAAGGGAAGCCCTGTTAATTATGCTGGGGCTTTGGCTCAAGCACAAGGGACTAGATACCAGTGTAAGTTAGGGTCTACCTTTCCTGCTCACAGCACCTCATTTGGCACTACTATCTAGAGGAGTGAGAAGATAAGTACCTTTCCAAGATCTATTGCAGTAAAAGAGCCTATAGTTTATCTCACTAACCTTCCTCTTCTTTGTTTCCTTTTAGGAATATGGGTCTATGATAACCATTAAGTTACTGCTCCCTGAACCTATGTGGAAAAGTGGATCTGTTTGGTGGATGAAGTGGATAGTAAAAGCCATGAAAATTTGACTTTCAGACATCTCACCTTGGGAAGAATGATTGACTGACAGCCTTAGCTGCTGTGCTCTGAATATCAGTGCATTTGCACTGAGTCCAAACTTCTCTGAGGCTGCTCCTAGCGAATGATTGAGTGAAGCAGGGTCATTGTCAGAAGGGCACAAGACTCCCCATAAGTTCACTTTGGCTAAGGACTCCTGACAGCTTCACATAACTTTCCTGGAACTGCACTGCAGTTAAAGATGCTTCTACCTCACTCCTTTCCTTCTCTTTCTCGTTTATCTAGAAGCAGACCTGCATCATGGTCTGATGTTTCTCTTGGCCACCCCCATCTCGCTGTTCCCCTTTATAGGACTTTTTTTTTTTAATGTTTCATACGGTCTCTTCTTGTCAGCTTCCCAAGAGACCTGAATTAACATACCCTCTGTAATCCTTTCAAACACTGTATATATAACATCATACACATACTCTGAACTGGATCAGAAGTTCAGATGATCAGTAACTCTTTTCCATCCCATCTCTCTTCTCCACAGGTCCTCAGCACACACACACACACAAAAAGGATTCACTTTTTAAAAACAAATTAATAAAAGTTTACCATTAAAGTAAGGATGATGAGCAGAGCTGTCAGAGTAACCCAAGACGTAGAGGTAAGGACTTTACATTAAGGGATCAGCCTAAAGTTCTCTTTACTTTTATACTTTTAGCCTGTTTTCTCCTTGTCTTCTATGAAGTATCCATTACACCTTTTGTAAGATGGGATAAGATCAGAAGTGAGCTCTTAGAAAAGTGCCCAACACTTGACTCCCCTACTGGATGTCACAAGCTATCAGACAAATTTTGAATGATTCAACATCCTGGTAGAAAAAGGAAAATTTCAGTTGTTCCAAACAGAGTAATTCACTTCAAGAAAAAAAATAACACAGTATATGAGCATCATTTATGATTTTAAAAAATGAAAACAATGGACCTTTGAAAGAAAGAACTAAAGCACAAGAAAAAAATAAACCAAGGATATAAGGACCAGGTTCTTCAGAGATTTAAAAAAAAAAAAAATACCTAAATGACCAACTGACAATCTAGAAGAGACTATCATAGGAGGAAAGCAAATGTTCCACTTTCAAAAAGTGGAACATTTGCCTTCCAAAATATCACAGAAGTACAGGTGTTACATGTATCAGCTAAAATCTAGACATCAAAAAAGAACTCAAGAAAAATTCAAGTGTCTTGAGGGACTAAAATACCAATACTAGGAAACTTTTTAAATTCCTAAATGACAGAGTCTAGTAAAAATATAACAAATACATATTTAACTAATGTCTTACTTTAGGAGGCCTCAGAGGATTTCCCAGTCCAAATTTTCTTCTTAACAACCAAATTAGAGTGATTAGATCAAACTGTGATAATGTTTACTTATATCTTGTACAACTAATTGGCCAACTATTTAAAAGATAACTCCTTAGAAGCATATCTTTCCAACGTTTCACCACTCTTACTATTACCAAAGGCTGTGGTTAGTCCTTATGGTACCTTTGTAAGAATCAGAAAAAGGCATCCCCTCAGGAAATCATCTTCCACTCTAACCAGTAAAGAGTACAACCTTAATCCACTCATTCACCCATTCAATGGATGAAATTACCACTAAATTTTGTCACAGAAAATTAAGACCAAGAGCCGTGAACTCCTTCATCTTCCATCTTCTCCACCTCAGATTTCAGTCTGTCTTTGTCCATTCCCTGTGTCTAGAAGAATGCTCTTTTGCTCCAGCCTCCTGGGTACTTCCTCCTCTCCCCCTTTATACCCATTTACATGCTCACACCATTTTCCGGTGCTCTCTACAGCTTGTTTTCCTCAGCTGTCACATAGGTTCTAGTCTCCTGACTTAAGAAAAAATACACTAAACCTTTTCTTTACCCTGTCCTCCAACACCAAACTTTTGGAAAAAGTACTATACGTGCATCTTTACCCTCACTTCTTCACCCCTTATTTGTCCCTCAGCCTTCTCACTGTTGTATCTCATCTTGACCACTCCGTTCATAAAAGGTCAGTCCTGACTCCCTACATCATGATAGTTTCTGTTTTTATCCTTCTTGATGTCTCTGCATCATTTGACTCTATCGACTTTCTTTAAATTTTTCTGCCACTGGCTTCTCAGAGACCTCTACCTCTCTGACTTCTCTTTCTAAGCGTATTATTCTGTCTTTTATTGATTTTTAAAAGGCAAGAAGAACACCACATTCTCATCCTTATCTAAAGCTTTAATGATGTCACTTACTACTGAGTATAAGGTCATTTAAAACTTGCATAAACTTCATATATTGATAGAAAATATATTTTATTTCACTAAGGAGAAATCATTCTAAATAATGTGTTATACTCCTTTGAATGCAAAATTAAATATCTTAAGATGAGACCACAGCAATACATGTTTAGTAGACTTTGATTCTATACTAAACATACTTTAAAAAAGAATCATCATGGAAAATATTTTGTGGGTAAAGAACTACTCTAAAAAGATTAAACAAAAGATAAGGATAAATGGGAACCTGAACAAGCACCAACTTGTGGAATGTACTTAGTAAAACAATTTAATCTTTTCTCTTCAATTACCCACTTAGATTTATTCAGTGGGTCTGGCCCTTCCCTTGCTTCTCATTAAAACTTGGATTTTCTTCTTATTCTCACATAAAAAGTTCACTGTGATGGCTCACTTTAAGATTCATTCTTCACTTGAGATTTAGAGGGAGGTAGACACCACCCTTATGGCAGAAACTGAAGAGGAACTTAAAAGCCTCTTGAGGAAAGTGAAAGAAGAGAGTGAAAAAGTTGGCTTAAAGCTCAACATTCAGAAAACAAAGATCATGGCATCTGGTCCCATCACTTCACGGCAAATAGATGGGGAAACAGTGTCAGACTTTATTTTGGGGGGCTCCAAAATCACTGCAGATGGTGACTACAGCCATGAAATTAAAAGACACTTGCCCCTTGGAAGAAAAGTTGTGACCAACCTAGATAGCATATTCAAAAGCTGAGACATTGCTTTGCCAACTAAGGTCCATTTAGTCAAGGCTATGGTTTTTCCAGTGGTCGTGTATGGATGTGAGAGTTGGACTGTGAAGAAGGCTGAGCGCTGAAGAATTGATGCTTTTGAACTGTGGTGCTGGAGATGACTCTTGAGAGTCCCTTTGACTGCAAGGAGATCCAACCAGTCCATTCAGAAGGAGATCAGCCCTGGGATTTCTTTGGAAGGACTAATGCTAAAGCTGACACTCCAGTACTTTGACCACCTCATGCAAAGAGCTGACTCATTGGAAAAGACTCTGATGCTGGGAGGGATTGGGGGCAGGAGGAGAAGGGACTGACAGAGGATGAGATGGCTGGATGGCATCACTGACTCGATAGACATGAGTCTGAGTGAACTCCGGGAGTTGGTGATGGACAGGGAGGCCTGGCATGCTGCGATTTATGGGGTCGCAAAGAGTCGGACACGACCGAGTGACTGAACTGAACTGGTAAACATGGCATGCTAAGTAGGTAAACTCAAAACCAAGGAAAAAGAATTGTTAGAGTCACAAAGGAGGCCCTAAAGAAGTCCCATGAAAAATAACATCCACTGAGTTTTCCTCTCATTTTTTGATCTTCCCCTTGCCTTAACTTTTCTGAATCTCACAGCTTTTTGAGTAAATGTAGGCTTGTTTTACACACCTACTATTTTCCTTCCTTAACATCACTTCTATCATTCCTTTCTCCATTGACTGGACCACTGCATCAGTTTCCTAACTGGTTACTTTGTGGCTAATACCTCTCTACCCTGCCAAGACAGAATGCAGACCAGATTTGTCTCTTTCAACATTGCCCTGTGGTTCTGTACCGCCTACAAGACTGAGATTAAATACCTTTGTAAAGTGATGGCATTCACTTCCTTCCTTTAACTATTAAATTAACCTTACCTCCAACCCTTCTCTCCACATGTCAGAATCTATGCCATTTACTTACTTATAATGGTCATCACACTTACTTTGCTTAAGATTAGTTTTTGTTCATTCTTTAAGTGTCACTTTAAAAGTCACCTCTTGCAAGAGCACTTCCTAAGCTTTAAAGAATATTTCTGTTCATCCTTGTGTCCCTTTCTCTGTACCTACCTTAGCTCTCACTTTTTTCCTTTATAAACAGTTAAAATTTGTAATTTTATATTTACTTACACAGTGATTTATTTTGGGGGGGCATGCTTTATACCCCTTCATTTTTATATTTTATTTTTAAAATTAGAGGATAATTACTTTACAATATTGTGATCGTTTTTGCCATACATCAACTTGAATCTACATTAGGTATACATATGTCCCCTCCCTCCTTCTTGAACTCCCTTCCCATCTCTCTCCCCTTCCCCTTCCTCTAGGTTGTCACAGAGCACTGGCTTTGGATTCCCTGCATCATACATCAAACTCCCACTGGCTACCTATTTTACTTTAAAAACTGCCTCCATCACTATAAAGTAGGTTTCATGCATGCATAGACTGAACACATCTTGTTCACTGTTCTCAGAAATTTAATAAATGAGTATATGAATGAACCCTTATTCTAAATGGAGTGAGCTTCAGCAGTCTGAATGTATCAAGCTATTTTAACTTCTGCCTTCATATTTCAGTTTCCTCTGTCTGGAGCATTTGTTATTCTCTGAAATGACAAATGGGGATTTGGAGAGTATGTGATCATATTTCATGACTCAGCTCAAGCATTATAGAAAGCCTTGTAGAGTTATCTTTGGGCTCTTTTAAACCATAGTTCACCTTCTTATCACAAAATCGATCATATTCTCCTACTTTTATTAGTTCATGTGTCTAGTTCCCCTTTCTGGAATGTAAGCTCCCATTGGGCAGGGACTGTTCCTTATTTGTCCTCTATTCTACCAGAGCTTAGAAACGTACTTTCTTTCATTAACTGGAGTAACTTTACCTCCAAGCCCCCATCATATATCAGAACCTATGCCATTTGCTTATCTATAATGGTCATCACACCTACCTTGCTTCAGGTTAGCTTTATTCATCCTTCAGGTGTCAGTTTCAAGGTCACCTCAGCAATCAATCAAAGCTGGTTGGATGAATGAATGGATGAGTTTTTCTGAACTGTTTCATAGCACTTGTGATTGATATCTTCATATTTTGCCAAATTACTCTTATTAAAAATCACTGCCAGGTTATTTATAGTAGAAGAAAAAGCAAGCACTTTCCAAAGGAAACTTTGAAGGCTATTCTGTCTCTCTGTAATCAATGGCATTAAAAAAAAAAAATAACATCTTTTGCCAATACCACTGGTAACTACAACAGGAAATAACAGTCAAAAACAAGTGCTAAATTTATTAACATCACCAACCCAAGCCAACTACCTTATCGTATTGCAACTGCATGACCGTTTGAAAATGTTTAAATTGAACGTGGTCTGGAATTCACGAATCTATGGTTTATGAAATGTAAAAAATAATATATATATATATTTAAACTGCACTGATTTAATCTCTGGTCACTACCTCTCAGCTGGAGTCACACTTGACCTTGGCACCCTTGGCTTAATGGGACCAAGCTTGGGAAACTGCTTTCATCTCAGTAGGACTGGTCACTTACCTTTTTTTTGTTTGGGATCCTCATACAGCTCTCTACCTCCAGACCCACAGTAGTGATGTTACTTTCTCCACTTTAAACTTATATGGTTATGCATGGACAGCCTCTGCTGCACAAATGAGCATAAAGCAGCCTCACAGCAGGTGCAGAGTCCCTTCTATAGTGAATTACTGCCTCCTTACTGGAGCCAGGAGAGACCTGCTGTGTTTGTCTCTTTTTAGTTATTAGGCAACGTCTGCAGGCACTCAAGATTTCTATTCCATATTTATCCTCTTCTGGAGCAGAAAGCAAGTGCTATAACAGCTGTGTGTGTATTTGTTTTCTTTGGGGCAGATAGAAGCCAAAGAAACCACAAAACAGTCTAAATTTCAGCTCTTCCTTCACTTATGTAAGAATTACAGAAGCAGGTGCAAAGTGTTTGTTTCTTCTGGGTGTATAAGGCTTCTGAGCTTTCATATTAATAATTTATAAGCAGCCGATTCTTGCTATATGTAGTTTGAGTGCTGTCGAGGCTACACTATAGAGCTACTTTATAAGACACACCTGATGGCTTTCTTGACTCTCTGACCCATTTCATCACAGTATCAGAAAGTAGTCTTACTCTCATATCTGAGGATCCACAAAGTGGAGAGTCACACTTATATGGCATGGGCAAGATATATGTTGAACTGAAACTCTTAGTCTAAATGCCCCAGATTCCAAGGATCCAAAAAGATCAAATAGAAAATCATTGATTTTTTAGGGACTATTTCTTACTCTACTCCACTCTTTATTTTTCATTAAGGTGAAAGACTGAGACTGGCCTTTTTCCTGATCTTCAAACACTCTGAGCTTGTATCCACTTTAAGGGCAATGTGAAATTATTGGGCATAGATTATCATTACATTCCTAATTTTCATAGATACTGCCAAATTATGAAACACTGAATTTCAGAAGTTTCTCACACAGGATTCCATGTAGGATTATGGGTGATATAGTGAACAATACCTTTAACAATATTGACTAGTAAATGCAATAGTGAATTATGTGTTTTGAAAGAGATTAATAATTATTACTTGTACAGAGGCATAAAACAAAAATGCTCTTGAAGCCCAAAGTGTGGCTATCCAGTTTACTTCTCCTGATAGCATAAGGAAGACTGTTTTGCTGCTGTGTTATGTGGAATGGGATATCCTGTATTTGGTTTCTGTGCCTGGAGCTGAGGAACAGTGATCAGAGCTGCATCCCAAGGTGTAGACCCCTGGAGAAGGGATAAGCTACCCACTCCAGTATTCTTCGGCTTCCCTGGTGGTTCAGTCAGTAAAGAATCCACCAACAGTGCAGGAGACCTGGCTCCGATCCCTGGGTAGGGAAGATCCCCTGGAGGAGGGCATGGCAACCCACTCCAGTATTCTTGCCTGGAGAATCCTCATGGACAGAGGAGCCTGGCATGCTGTACCATTTGCAAAAGTTGGACACAACTGAGAGACTAAGCACACACACAAGGTGCTATCAGATAAGGATCAGTGTATTAGTTTGTTGGACTGCCATAATAAAGTACCACAAATTGGGTGGCTTAAACAATAGAAATTTGTCATCTCACAGTTCTAGAAGCTAGAACTCTGAAATCAAGGTGTCATTAGGATTGAGTGCTTCTAAGGACTGTGAGGGACAATCTGTACCAGGCCTTTCTCTCTGGCTTATAGATGGCCATCTCCTCCCTGTGTCTTTTCACATCATTGTCTTTCTGCGTCCAGATTTCCCCTTTCATAAGGCTACCAGTCATAGTGAACAACAGTCATTTTGACTTAATTACCTCTAGTAAAGTGAAAGTCGCTCAGTCATGTCTGACTTCTTTGATCCCATGGACTGTACTCTAGGCCAGAATACTGGAGTGGGTAGCCTTTCCCTCCTCCAGGGGATCTTCCCAACCCAGGGATCAAACCCAGGTCTCTCAAATTACAGGTGGATTCTTTACCAGCTGAGCTACAAGGGAACCTCTATTAAGACTATTTCCAAACAAGGTCATAGTCTCAGGTACTAGGAGATAAGACTCCAACATGACTTGGGTGGGGAGGAGAGATACAATTCAATTCATAACAGTCAGGATGGTCTGAGGTTGGGCCATCAATAGATGAGCAAACCAAGATCCAGAGGCAAGAAAGACTGGAAATTTAACAGAAGCAGAGTTCAGAATGATTAAACAAAAAAAAATGCTTAGGTAGTTATTAAACTGAAAAGCTAATAATTGCAGCAACTTTTTATGTGATGCTGTAATGTTTCAGACAAGAGAATTTGAATGGGTAGAAACACTGGATGCAAAGAACTACAGTAGCAATGATGTAAAACAGAGCTAAGTTGTGACACTACTAATATTAATAATTAGGAGCTCATGTTGTTATTGTTGTTCAGTTCCCAGTCGTGGCCAGCTCTTTGTGACCTCATGGATTGTACCACACCAGGCCTCTCTGTCTCTCACTATTTCCCAAAGTTGGCTCAAGTTCATGTCCATTGCATTGGTGGTGCCATCCAGCCATCTCATCCTCTGACACTCTCTTCTCCTGCCCTCAATCTTTCTCAGCATCAGGGACTTTTCCAACGAGTTGGCTGTTTTCATTAGGTGACCAAAATACTGGAGCTTCAGCATCATTCCTTGCAACAAATGTTCAGGGTTGATTCCACTTGAGATTGACTGGTTTGATCTCCTTGCTGCTCAAGGGACTCTCAGGAGTCTTCTCCAGCACCATAGTTTGAAGGCATCAATTCTTCAGCACTCTGCCTTCTTTATCATCCAGCTCTCACAAGTACGTGACCACTGGAAAGACCATAGCCTTGACTATACGGACCTTTGTCGGCAGAGTACTGTCTGCTTTTCAGCACACTGTCTAGATCTGTCATAGATTTCCTGTCAAGAAGCAAATGTCTTCTGATTTCATGGCTGCAGTCACCACTTGCAGTGATTTTAGAGCCCAAGAAGAGGAAATCTGTCACTACTGCCACATTTCCCCCCTCCGTTTGCCATGCAATAATGGGACCAGATGCCATGATCTTAATTTTTTTTAATGCTTAGTTTTAAGCTGGCTCTTTCACTCTCCTCTTTCACCCTCATCAAGAGACTCTTTAATTCCTCTTACCTTTCTGCCATTAGAGTGATATCATCCAGATATCTGAGGTTGTTAATGTTTCTCCCGCCTATCTTGATTCCAGCTTGTAACTCATCTAGTCCAGATTTCTCATGATATGCTCAGCATACAAATTAAACAAACAGGGTGACAGCACCCTGTCATACTCCTTTCTCAACCTTGAGCCAGTCAGTTGTTCCATACGGGGTTCTATCTGTTGCTTCATGACCCACATACTGGTTTCTCAGGAGGCAGGTAAGATGGTCTGGTCTTCCCATCTCTTTCAGAGCTTTCCATGGTTTATTATGACCCACACAGTCGAAGGCTTTGGTATCGTTGATGAAGGAGAAGTAGATGTTTTTCTGAAATTCCCTAGCTTTCTTTATGATCCAGTGAATGTTGGCTATTTGATCTCTGCTTCTTCCTTTTCTAAACCCAGCTTAGACATATGGATGTTCTTGGTTCTCATAATGCTGAAGCCTAGCATGCAAGATTTTAGGCATGACCTTACTAGCATGGGAAATGAGTGCAATTATCCAATGGTTAATACATTCTTGAGTATGACCCTTCTTGGGAATTGGGATGAGGATTGACCTTTTCCAGTCCTGTGGCCACTGCTGGGTCTTCCAGATTTGCTGACATGTTGAATGTGACACTTTGATGGCCTCTTCCTTTGTGGTTTTGAATAGTTCTACTCAAATTCCATCACATCCACTAGTTTAATTAACAGCAGTGGTTCCTAAGGCTCCCTTGACTTTGCTCTCCAGAATGTCTGGCTCTGGGTGGCTGATCCCACCATCATAATAATCTAGTTCATTTAGATCTTTGTTGTACCATTCTTCCATGTATTATTTCCATCTTTTCTTGATTCCATCATTATCTATTAGATCTCTGCCATTTCTGTCCTTTATTGTGCCCATCCTCAGGCAAAATGTTCTCTTGATATCTCCAATTTTTCTGAAGAGATCTCTAGTCTTTTCCCTTCTGTTTTTTTCTTCTAGTTTTATATACTGTTCATTGAAGAAAGCCTTCTTGTCTCTCCATGCTGTTCTTTGGAAATCTGCCTTTAGTTGGATATATTTTTCCTTTTCTGCCTTGCTTTTCCCTTCTCTTCTTTCTTTAGCTATTTGCAAGGCCTCCTCAGACAACCACTTAGCCTTCTTGATTTCCTTTTTCTTTGGGATGGTTTGGTCACTGCCTCCTGTACAATATTATGGACCTTGTCCATAACTCTTCAGGTGCACTGTTTACAAGTTCTAATCCCTTGAATCTATTCATTACCTCCACTGCATATTCATAGGAGATTTGATTTAAGTCATATCTGGCTGGCCTAGGAGCTCATCGTACCATCCAGTATTAGCATGTTTGACCCTTTTGAGTTTCTTATTTGTTGTCATTTTGTTATTTTATCTTATTCCTTTTGAGTTTCTGTAGTTTTTTGTTTTTACTGAGTTATTTAGGTTGAGTTTAATCCAAAGTGGTTTTTGCAACAATAAATTCTAGTTTGCTCAAAACTTCTGTTCCATGTTTATTAATTTTCTAGAAGATGAACCTTATTAAAAGAGAAATAAGAAACAACTTTCTGAAATCATTTGAATGTAGATGTGTACCCACAGATTTAAAGAAGAGCATGGAAATCTAATAAAAATGTGAATATGTCTACAAATTCAGGCTGGAAAGAAATCTTGCAGCTTCCTTTTCCTTATTGTAAACTTTTTAAAAATTATTTAATTTAATTTTTATTTTATATTTGAGTATAGTTGTTTGACTGTGTTGTGTTGCTTTCTGGTATATAGCAAAGTGACTCAGTTATACATATACACATCTATTATTATTCAGGTTCTTTTCCCATATAAGTTTTTATATTGAACAAAATCCTCTGTAATAAGTAGATCTTTGTTGATCATTTATTTTATGTACAGTAGTATGTATTTGAGGAGAAGGCAATAGCAACCCACTCCAGTACTATTGCCTGGAAAATTCCATAGACAGAGGAGCCTGGTAGGCTGCATGCAGTCCATGGGGTCACTAAGAGTTGGACACGACTGAGCAACTTCACTTTTCACTTTTCACTTTCATGCATTGGAGAAGGAAATGGCAACCCACTCCAGTGTTCTTGCCTGGAGAACTCCAGGGATGGGGGAGCCTGGTGGGCTGCTGTCTATGGGGTCGCACAGAGTCAGACATGACTGAAGCGACTTAGCAGCAGCAGCAGCAGTGTGTATTTGTTACTTTCAACCTCCTAGTTTATCCCTCCACCCCATCTTTCCCCCTTGATAACCATAAGTTTGTTTTCTAAATCTGAATTTGTTTCTGTCTTGTAAATAAGTTCATATGTATCACTTTTAAAATTCCACATATAAATATCTTGTGATTTATTTCACTGTGTATGATAATCTCTAGGTCTGTCCATTTTATTGGACATAGCATGACTTCATTCTTTTAAATGGCTGAATAATATTTCATTGTGTATGTATACCACATCTTTATCCATGCATCTGTAGATGGACATTTAGGTTGCTTCCATGTCTTGGCTATTGTAAATCGTGCTGTAATGAACATTGGGGTGCATGTATCTTTTCAAATTATGATTTTCTTTGCATATATGCCCACAAGTAGGATTGCTAGATCATACGGTAGCTCTAATATTGGTTTTTTAAGGAACACCCCCATACTATTCTCCATAGTAGCTGTATCAACTTACCTTCCCACCAACAATGCAAAAGGATTTCTTTTTCTCTACACCCTCTCCAGCATTTGTTGCTTGTAGAATTTTTGATGGTGGCCAATCTGACTAATGTGAGGTGATACCTCATGGTAGCTTTCATTTGCATTTCTCTGATAATTAGTGTTGTTGAGCATCTTTTCATATGCTTTTTGGCCATATGTATGTCTTCAAGAAATGTCTATTTATAGCTTCTGCTCATTTTTATTTTTATTGTTTTTAAATTGGGCTTCATGAGCTGTTTGTATATCTTGGAAATTAAGCTCTTGTTGGTTGCTTCTTTCACAAATATTTTCTCCTATTCTGTGTGTTGTCTTTTCACTTTGCTTATAATTTCCATAAAGCTTTTAAGTTTAATTAGGTCTCATTTGTTTATTTTTGTTTTAATTACTCTAGGAGGTGGATCCAAAAAAATTACTGCTGTGATTTATGTCAAAATGTGTTCTACCTGTTTTCCTCTTTGAGTTTTATAGTATCTGGTCTTACATTTATATCTTTAATCCATTTTGAGTTTATTTTTGTGTGTGATGTTAAAGAATTTTCTAATTTCATTCTTTTACATGTGGCTGTCCAATTTTCCCAGCACCAGCTATTGAAGAGACTGGTTTTTCTCTACTGTATGTTCTTTGTGTCATTGATACATGGATTTATTTCTGAGCTTTCTATCCTGTTTCATTGATCTGTAAGCCTGTCTTTGTGCCAGTACCATACTGTTTGGGGATTTTTTTTTTAAACTTTTTGTTTTACATTGGGATTTAGTTGATTAACAATGCTGTGATAGTTTCAAGTGAATAACAAAGGGACTCAGCCATACATATACATGTATCCATTCTCGCCCAGCTCCCCTCCCATCCAGGCTGACACATAACATTGAATACCATATTGCTTTGATTATTGTAGCTTTATAGTATAGTCTGAAGCCAGGGACCCTGATTCCTTCAGCTACATTTTTCTTTCTCAAGATTGCTTTGGCTACTCAAGGTCTTTTGTATTTCCATAAAAATTTTAAGATTTTTTTTTGTCCTAGACCTGTAAAAAAAAAAAAGTCACTGGTAATTTAAGAGGTATTACATTGAATCTGTATATTACGTTAGATAGTATAGTCTTTTGACAATATTGATTCTTCTGACCTGAGGGAGTGATATATCTTTCCATCTGTTTGTATAATCTTTGATTTCTTTCATCAACTTTTTTTTTTTGGTAGTACAGGTCTTTTGCCTCTTCTTTAATCTTTCTGCCATACTCAAAGCCATTGAAATGTATACTTTCCACATGAACATTTCAAAACCAATAGATTCCTACTGCTACCACACACATTTGGGGCATGGAACCCTTTCTTGGTGAGATTTCTTGTACTTTCTATCCTTCTGAACACCAATCAGCCATTTCTTCTTGGAGGTATCAGCATATTCTCTGTAGTTCTACTGAGAAACAGTAGCCTTAAAAAAAATGATATCACTAAAGAAACCCATGGCACCCCACTCCCGTGTCCTTGCCTGGAAAATCCCATGGACAGAGGAGCCTGGTGGGCTGCAGTCCATGGGGTCGCTAAGAGTCAGACATGACTGAGGAACTTCACTTTCACTTTTCACTTTCATACATTGGAGAAGAAAATGGCAACCCACTCCAGTGTTCTTGCCTGGAGAATCCCAGGGACAGCGGAGCCTAGTGGGCTGCCATCTATGGGGTCGCACAGAGTCGGACACGACTGAAGCGACTTAGCAGCAGCAGCAGCAAAGAAACCCAAAGACAATAAGGAAGACAACTATAATACTACCATAGGAAAATTTTAGCCTCTGACGTCTATAGCTACATCAAACGGTAAATACAGTTTAACTCCTAGTATGATAAACATAAAACTTCACACATGACAGTTCCTTTTCTCCAGTACACCATTTCTAGCTCTCAGTACAAAGTTATAAGACATACTAAAAGACAAGAAATACAGTTTGAAGTTACAGAGCAAATATCAGGATTGGAATCATGTATAACATGAATAGTGGAATTATTAGGCTGAAAACTTTAGACAACTTTGATTAATGTGCTAAGAGACTTAAAGAAGATAGTTGATATGCGAGAACATACAGGTGATGTAAGCAGGGAGGTGAAAGGAAAAAGAACAAAAGGAAATGCCAAAAGTCAAAAACACTGTAGCAAGAAGGAAGGATGCTTTGATAGGCTCCTCAATAGACTGGACACAACTGAAGCAGGAATTATAAAACTTGAAGAAACATCAGTAGAAACTTCTAAACTGAAACACAGAGAAAAAAGAATGAAAAGAACAGAATGATATTGAACAGAATACCCAAGAACTTAGGGACAACTACAAAAGGTATAGCATACATGTAATGAGAATATTAGAAGGAAAATAAAGAGGAAAAAAAAAAACAAAAGAAATATTTGAAGCAACAATGACTAGGAATTTTCCAAAATTAGTGATAGACACCACTGATCCAGGAAGCTCATAAAATACCAAGCAAGATAGAATTAAAAAAAAAAAAAACCTACACATAGGGACATAATATTGAAATTGCAGAAAATCAAAGACAAAGAGAAAAATCTTGAAAGAAACCAGAGTTTAAACACCTTACTTACAGAAAATCAAAGATGGGAATTATGTCAGACTTCCCTTTAAAAGCCATGTAAGGAAGAGAGTAGTGTGAAATAATGTGTTGAAAGAAAACCCCACCAATCTATAATTCTTTACTCAGTGGAACTATCCTTCAAAAGTGAAAGAGAAATAAAAGTTTTCTCAGGCAAACAAAAGTTGAGGGAATTTGTTGTCAGGACACCTATTCTCCGATGAACTTACATTGCTTAGAGGAAAACAAAAGTGTGTCACAACACAAAACAACCTTTTTTGCCAGTCACGTAAGACCTTTATTTGACTCTGTCCACTACCTTATCCTCACTTCCCACTCTTTTAACTCTAACTTCCAGTAATACCAAATCAGCTTGAATTCTCATACAGTGTGCTTCCTTATAACTTTGTCCACACTGATGTCAATCCTTTGAAAACTGCTTTAACCATTTAAATCTCAGCCTTAATGTTGTGTTCTCTGATGAACCTTGCTGGACATATCTAAACTCAGGTGCTTCCCTTAAAATACCACTTAACTTTGTGCATATGCCAGTGTAGACACCACACTATTAGTTGATCTATTGGGATTTTGTTAGTTCTTTGTTAGTTGACCTATTGGGATGGAGTTTTAATTTCTGGTAAATCCAAATAATTGTCAGTTGGTTAGAAATTTTAACTTAGGATTTTATCATAACCATCTACTCTAAATACCAGACTCTTGACCTCAAGAATTAATTCTTATCATCCTTCTTATCTAGGTATCCTTTGACATTTAGGAAGAATGCAGTGTATATGACCTGTCTCTGCTGCTTGGTATAAATGGTTTCATCTGGAGAAACTCAAATGACTGGGAGTGACTTGAATGGCTAGGGGACAGAAATATCTGGAGGCTTCTTACTTGTCTGTCAATTAATTTGCAGTAACTCAAAGGCTGGACTTGAAGTGTCAACTGGAACCCACCCTGTGACCATATGGTGTGGGGTTCCTCATAGCATGGATGCCTCATGGTTGTTTCACTTCTTACTTGTTGATTCAAGATTCCATGAGCAGTGCTTCAGCAGCAAGGTGGAAATTGCATGCCTTTTTTTAACCACCTAGCCTCAGAAGTCTCATGCATCACAAGTTTACCCAAATCAAGAGAAGGGGATATAGATCTGACTTCTTTATAGGAGAAATTATCAAAGAATTTGCAGTCATGTTTTTAAAAGTTCCATACTTATTAAAGGTGTCATGGGAATAAAATGACCACAAAAATGTTAGCTAAGAGTAACTAGTTATATATTATAGTGTGAGAATAGCATAGAACTTTAATTAGAAGGGCTTCCCTGGTAGCTCAGCTGGTTAAGAATCCACCTGCAATGAAGGAGACCCTGGCTGGATTCCTGGGTCTGGAAGATCTGCTAGAGAAGGGATAAGCTACTCACTTCAGTATTCGTGGGTTTCCCAAGTGACTCAACTAGTAAAAAATCTGCCTGCAATGCAAGAAACCTGGGTTCAATCCCTGGGTTGGGAAAATTCCCTGGAAAAGGTAACAGCTACCCACTCCAGTATTCTGGCCTGGAGAATTCCATGGAATGTATAGTCCATGGGGTTGCAAAGAGTGTGCTAAAGTGAGCTTTCCAAAATTTGGAGGTTGTGCAGAGAGTATTTGGATTCATTCATTCCAAAAATATTGAAAATACTATGGTGAAAAGATGAAATCCTTGACTTCATGAAGCTTACATTGTTGTAGGAGGATAGAGAGCATGAAACAGATGATAAAGAAACAAAAGTATTCCTTTCACTCTGGACATGGACAAAATGATTTAGGGTAATAATATATGCCTGAAGAGAACAAATCAGGTTGATAAAAGATTTACCATTTGTTAGGAAATTTAATGTTAGACCAAAGAATCTACTATTATGAGAACATAGTATACATGAGTTATACAAATTCAGAAAATCTGAATAAGGAACAAAGGAGCTGAGATGACTACAGTTGAGTATTCAGCAAGTGTTTCAGAATATCAAAACATCTAAGTTCAAATGTCATACAACAGATCAGATTTGGGGCCAATGAAAGGAAATGGAGCCAAGGGTCAGAAGCAAGTTGTATCTGAAACTGAATAAGAATGGAGTTGATAAGAAAGCAAAGCGAAATTGCTGTAAAATTTCCTTTGGGTCATTATCTGTGTAGTAAAGGAACTGTCTTAAAGAATGGAGCCAGGGCATGCCATTAAATACAAGTATACGTAAACAATTGAATAAAGAGGCATATAGAGACAGATTATTTGCAAGGCATATACTTGTCAAAGAATTAGTATCTATAACATATTGAGAACTCTTATATATTTAAAAAGTCAAAGAACCCTCTGGGAAAATGGGCAAAGCTTCATTCATTGTTCAGGAATTATGAGCGTCATGATATTTTATTTGTAAAACCTTCAAACACCTAGTTTCTACTGCAAAGCAGCATCCTAGAATAAAATTTTTGGTTTATCCCATCATCAAGAGGACTACGTAAAACTATACAAGAACACAAGGAAATTGCCCCCTGGACATCTCATGAAAGAGATACCACCCTTAGATGAATTAATATAATACTTTTACAAAGGGTAGGTTGTTAGCTAAGAGCAGAGTTTGTAGCAATTTAAATGCCAAATCAAATGCCTAATATTTAAGGGCTGTTCATCCTTTCCCTATCTTACTCCCAACACTCCCAACAGTAACAGTAATTTTGGAAATTGCTTCCAATATGATTTTGCTCAATTTATTACTAGTAAAAGTTTGATTTCTTCTTCTTCATGACATCATATCCATATCAAGCACTCATGTTTCTGAGTAAGTTCAACGCTTTGGCTGGGGCAACCTGAGCCTTGCTTTCTGCCAGGCACACTGGAATGCACAACTCACAATGGTTTCCAGATATATCAGTTCCCTTCCTGTCTAGGACATTGCGTTGCCACATGACCTTTACCAAGTCACTTCTTTTTGCTCTCCCATAACATAAGGTTGTAATTATGATGATCTCCCTCATAGAAATGTGATGAGAAGCTATTCATAACAAAGACTATAAAAATTGCAAACACGATGAGAGAGGCAGATATTAAATGTATGAAAAAGTTCTAAATTGAATACCAATTTCCTTCCTGGCTCAATGTGTTCTTAAAATTTATTTGTAAGGACAACAGTAGCAAAAATGCCTCATTAAGTTTTTCTATTAGTGTCCACTGGATATATATATTTTTTTCTGATCCCAAATATGACCTTGATTTTTAGATAAATTGTCTTTGTGTGTGAGGGGGATATCTTTTCATTGTTCTCTCATCAGCCACATGAACTTTCGTTTTCCTTTCTCCCCCAAACTGAAGTCATTTCGTTATTTTAAATTGGCAACGTGATCTTGTTCAATGCCAGACACATGACATGTTCTAGTAGCTGTCTGGACCTGGGGCTGAGATCATATTCCCTTCTACCCCCAATATATGTTCCAAACACTTGTGAGTGTGCTGAAGGGCAGAGGCTTAAAGAGGTGAGATCAGGCCAGGCTGGCATCTCCTCTGTAGGATTCACGGACGGAGTCATACTTCAAAGTGTTGCGAGGGAATGATTGACAATGCACCAGAGCTACGCATGGTAGGTGGAAGGACAACAGGGTAAAAATAAGCTGCCTTAGGACATTTTTTCAAGTTTCTGTTTATCTTCCATCTGTAGGCCCTTTAAGCTGCCTTCATATTTGGATGTGGACATTGAAGCATTGCTGACCAACGCCAGAGTCACAGGAACACCCTGCTGTGCTTTTGATCTTCCCATGTGACTGGATTTCCTGAATCATCGTGTTACTGTGCGTGTGTGCACATGTGTGCACACGTGAATCTTCTGGCACATCTCCCAGAAGTGCTAGCCCTGGGACAAAGGGTCCATTGCTGCTTTCAGAATGTAATATTGATCACTTCGGCTTTCCTTGGCTCAGAGCCAGACGCTCTGTCTTTCACTGTACAAGATGGCTGCCAACTCCACAGGCTTGTCTCAATGTGAGGGGGCTAGGCCATGCTTTCTAAAGAGCAGAACAATTTTTTAGAAGCTTTGAAGAAAGTTGTTTGAAAATGGAACTTTGTGTGTTGCCAACTATAGGCAGTGCTTGGAATTTGGCTGTCTTTTAACCCTTATGCTCTGTGGTACATTCTATATTCAGTTATATTATACTTTCTAATATTTAGTCAAGCAGGAAAGTCATGAGACAGAATAAATCACTAAGTCTTTTTGTATCCTTATAGTTTTGCACAATTTGCTACCTAGGACCAGTGTTAGTCAAATCCATAATTTGTGATTCAAACATAAAGACCATCAGAGAACAAATTCACAAAAAAAAAAAGAAATCTCCTAAGTTTTCAAAGTGTACCTTTCATGTATAGGATTCTGAAAATTATAAAAGCAAATAGCTCAGAAAAGACCTCAATGGCAATTCTTGACCTGTAGAATGATACCAATTATTAGTGATCACTAGAACAGAATAAAAATTCTGGATTCTCTTCAAGCAGACTTCCTTCATATGACAATCATGGCTACAAGTTTCAGACCCATTGCAAGCTTCTAGATTATCCAAGGAAGATAAACCAGAATCTTATTTTCTCCTTCCCCCCCCCAAGTATTATGTTTAGGATTTGACCTAAGCAAGAGATAACAAAAAATAGGCAATATTCTCTCCTTTCTTGATTTTCATTCTTCTTTTCAGCCCTGTTGCTTCCCACATATCAAAAATGTGTTGACCATCTTTTCTCTCCCAAGAAGGCATATCCAATTACTCACAAAAGGCCTGAATATGAATTTATTTCATGTATAAACCTTTCCTGTATTCTAGAGAAATAGTTTTTTTAAGGGCATAAGGAAGAAACACTCATGTAGACTTTTATCTATCATGATTTCTCTGAGAGGAAATGACTGAGAAAAGGGCTTTCAGTCTTCCATGATTTTGCCCTAATAGTGAGATCCCGTCCCTTGCTACTGTGGTGTGTTATGCTTTGTTAAGGAGGTGAATTGACTGTTTTCATTTGCCTCTCTTTTGCCTGACTCCTGAGAGGTGCCACAGAGCAGATCTTTAATCCAGGCCCCACATGGAATTTAATCTGAATTCCAAACATTCCATTGTAATGGAAAGAGTACGCTTTGGAATCAGGTAGACATGAGTAAGCTTCCTCATTCTGTCACTTACCAGCTGTGTGATCTTGGAGAAGGTATTTAACCTCTTTGACCTTTGTTGCTGATGTATGGAATAAGAATAAGAATAATATTTAGTCAGTGGGGTCATTATGAGTTTAAGATATTGGATGTAGAATAGCTAGCACAGTATTAACACAGCTGATTCTTTCATAAAGTAAATTTCCTTCACTGAGCATCCTTTAATGTCAGTATAGGCTCTATCAAACTCTGTGGAGCTTATTTCTTAAAGACAACTTGAGTAATCCAAAAACTCAGCTGTGATATTTTTAAAAAATTATTTTCCATGGTTATGATATCACCAGTGTCACATTTAAACTTGTGATGACAGCACAGCTGTGAACTCTTTGGATGTCATATCTTTGGAAGCAGGGCAATGTGACAGTCCTGGAGAAAATTGCCATATTTGGCATTCTACGGGTACACTTAGATTCTCAAATTCCCAGACAGAAAGGGCTGATTGAATCTCTCTCATTTACTCTAAATAGCACACCTCAAATCCTTTCTTTGAAAGCAGACACATTATAAATAAATGTGTAGTATTATTATACACATTACATTTCTATCATTTATAAGTGGACCCAATACTCTTTGAGGTTAATAATAGTCTGTTTTGAAACTCAAGTTTCTCAGAGAGAAACAAAGAAATTTAAGATTAGAGAGTAAAATGAGATGAGTTCAGTGATAAATCCGGGACAGTCTGTTGACTCAACAGAATGATGCTTTTTTCTCAGAATAATAACAGAAGCCTTGAAAGTCTAGACATTAATATTTTGACCCAGGAAATTATTCACCATGCTCCTGAGGGAACCCACTGTTTTGCCACAATTGTTACACAGTGTGCTTGGTACTGTCTCTTAATCTCACACATCTTGATGTCATCCAGAAACTCCAAAAGCAGGTTGTAGTTAGATATAAGGCCCAGGTTAATAGACGCAGCACTATGATGAAGGACCATCAGAGCCCAATCAAAGATTAAGTAGATTTGCAACTCAAAACTTAAATTTTTGGCCTTTCTTCAATTTTGAAATCATATTTGAGTTCTTATTTCAGATAATCATTTCTTCAGCATTATAATATTCAGACTCCATGCTTCTGTAATACAGGACAATGGTTTTATTGTATCCTCTTCCTTACCAAGTCTCATAGAGAAGCATGGCAAATAGAAAAATAATAAAAATCCATTGTGTTGTGTTCACCCTAATACTACCTTACTAGACAAAGCTTTGCATTAAGATGATTGTATGAAATCTTAAAATCTACATGGTTGGGACAGAACTTTCTGTCTTCCTCATTCATTAAGCATTGTCCAGCTAACTCTGCTATGGAAAAGATGGACATTTGAGATTTTGAAAATATTCTTGTCTTGTAGAACACTTATAATTGTATATCCAACTTACCTCTGCTGAAAGGAATTTCAGGGAATTTGTTTTTCGTGATACCATACCTCATCCCTCTTATATCTTCAATTGTTATGTCAGTAGCTCCTTTTACTCAGGTACTGTTTATTTTTATGAAAGTTAGAACAATGATCCATTAATTTCTGATAATGGCACCAAGAGTTATCTCTTTTAGTTCCATAAATATACATGAAATGTTCTGTGCATACTTTATGCTGCACCTGGAACCTTGGGAAATACAAAACTAAACAGAGAATGTGAATCTACCTCTAAGGAGCTTGTCTAAAGAGAAAGCATGATAGTTTTCCTGCATTGTATGGAACCTAAACATTAGAGACGTCCATCTGTCACCCAGAGTAACATCTACTCCAGAGATCCTAACATAGGAGCCTATAGACTAAATTCTGCTTATAGACATATTTGTTTTAGCTCGCAAAGAATTAAAAAAAACCACAGATTTAACAAACCATTGATATTTTGAAATAGGAAGGTGAAGATCCCCTGCAGAAGGGTGTGGCAACCCACTCCAGTATTCTTGCCTGGAGAATCCCATGAACAGAAGAGCCTGGCAGGCTACAGTCCATGGGGTCACAAACAGTGGGACATTACTGAAGCAACTTAGCACACACACCTGCACATAAAATTCTGGATTTATGATTGCTTTGAAAAAATGGAAAGATACAGCAACACAGTGTCTGCCTTCTCAGTTGGCAACAACTGGAGTGCCTTGTTTTTCACAGTCCTCATCACTCTGTTACTATGTTCTCCCAATTTCCATCATATCTATAGAAAATGGTGGGAAGTTTCTAGGAAAGTGGTAACCAGAATGTATATTCTCCGCCCCCCTGCCCCCCCCACCCCATTTTTATTTCAACTTTAGTCTGCTTTTCGAATCTCCAGACCTCTGAAGCTGTTTGGTATACACTTATGTTCTAATGAAACTCAACTTCTATGGGACACCAAGAGAAGAAATGTTGTATAGGGCCTTCTTCTATATGGTCTTGGAGAGCCTAGAGATCTCCAAGATGAAGACTGAGAAACCGGGA